>SNQJ01S0019880.1:94003-110090 GCA_010110895.2 Picea sitchensis
AGAGAGAGAGAGAGAGAGAGAGAGAGAGAGAGGTGGGGCGATATAGGGAGAGAAGGGGAGGGAAGGAAGAAGAGAGTGAGAGAGGGGTTGAGAATCAAATTCACATTTTCTATGTTCGAGGAGGATATTTTCAGGGACCGAGTAACGTTTTCATATTTTGTAAAGCCATATTGATATTTATTGTATAGGTGGATAGAAAAAAACAATGATATTATAGCAAAAAAATGATGATTTTTTAAGTGTCACTAGTAAATTTGGGTCATATTTCAACGATCTTTTCGACGTAATTACAACGTGATGTTGTCGGGATCACGAAAAACATTGCCCCCTCCAAACGTCATTTCTAATACCGTCAAAATTCTGACAAATGTTCTTGTGTCTCACTTCTGACATATCACATGGACATGTGTTGTCAAAGGCTCATTTTTACAGTGATGTAAATTGTCGTCTCACCTCTGACGTACATTTACATGTCATCTTACTTCTACCGAAAACGTATGGTTTACATATAGTCTGTACTACGATGGAAAATGTCATCAAAATATAGACAACTAGACATTTTTTTAGACCTTAAACGACGATGGAAGAAGTCGTTGTAATACAGACACCTGAAACTATGCATCGAAATTTTTTCCATAACTGCGACGGTTTCTACCATTGGAAAAGCGTCGAAATTCCTACGAATGGGACGTTGGAATATAGACAAACTATAAGTATTTTTAAAAAAATATATAAGCATTGATGGGTAATTCTAGACAACATGACATATATCAGACCAAATCTTCTAGTTATTGCAAATCCTCCAACCAATCATCTGTCAGGACTGATGCAGCCCACACTTTGAAATACTACATCACTTGCACAAGGCGCAAGGCACCAATTTCCACTACTTATGATAATGCTTCAATAGAATCCTTCAATGCTAACTTTGACTACACTTTGTGAGTTCCTAATAGGTTATGAAATTATCAATTACATTTGCAATCCATACATATAGAAAAATGTTGGTGGTGAAACATTTATTCCTCCCAAAACTAAGATTGGTTTTATTTATAGACGAATCTCCAACAATTTTAAGTATAAGTGTACTTTTCTTGCAAGAATGATACATATGGGTAAAAGATTAAAAAAAATAGCCATGTTTAAATCAACTAGAAAATAATTGATTGGAAATGAGTTGAAATCAGATAAATCAATAACTATTTTGTTTGTTTGGAAAGAATTAAACTAACACATATGCTATAGAAAGACTATCAAGAATCATTCCGTAGTAAAATACTACCTTAAACCACTATCCATCTAAACCTAGACATGATTTATTTAGATTACACACACAATACATTGAAACTGAATTTGGTTTTGTCATAAAAACAAAGCAAAGAAGTCATAATATCGATAAGAAAAAGATTATTAGTTTTCTCTTTGATAAATAGTTAAGGCAGTGAAAAGCATACATTCGAAATAGGCAATACCAACTAAGTTGGTAAAGTGGTATTCATTGTACATGAATTGAAGGTGTGTTTGCAATCAAGCTAGTAGAAAATTATTGGAACAATGCTCAAAACTTATGTTTATGTTTTCAAAATTCCAAAACAAATATAACACATTTCAATATCACGCTAAAATAAAATGCTATCAAGCAACAAGTAACAAATTCTTTTTCCCGATTGTTTGTTGTCCATGATAGTTTTTTTTTTAAATTTTTGCACTTTTACATGCATCTCTTGTGTTTGCCAAAGCTACAAGAATTTACCATTTTTTTGTATCGCATTTTAATGATGGATCACCAAAAATCCTTGAAGTCTAAGTTTCTTTAAGCATCCTTGAGGATCCCAAATACATAGGATAGACCCTAATCATGAATGAATGCTTCTTCAATATCTTGAACTTAAGGGGCTTCATTTAGTAGCCTCTAAGATATTAGGTTAGTAAATCAAAGAGTCTATTAATGCACATCAAACTAGATAGTTTATGAAGGTCAATAATTTGTTATCCAAATGTAAGAAAACAAAGTGACAATATTGTTTTTAGAAGTTCAAATGAACAAATTAACTAATTAGTTGAACCAAATACCACCATAGCAACAACTAGTGCATGATGGAAAAAAACAATATGCACAAAATTGCCTTGACCTTCTTATTATCCAAGTGGTCATATTAATGATCCTTTGCACACTGTTAGCACTCTGTAAATTTCCAAGAGGTTGACACAGAAGAAATCCACAAAATGTAACTTTATCCAACCGCTTTTGAAGCTGGGATCTAGCCCTTCCAACTTCAGAGAGGGATGTCTCTATAAGATTTAACTATGTTTCAAATTTCAAATATTAGGCTAGGTAAAATAAATAAGTTGGTTTTTTGTTGTTATAGTGTTTTCTGAGTTGGTTGAGATAGTCTACAAATCCATTTGGCTGAGTTGAAGTGGGCACAAAACCACTTATCAAATAATGCAAATTCAGTGGCAAGGGTAGAATAAACATGAAGAGCCTCAGGCCTAAACCCCCCTCATCACATGCGTGGACATGCCCTCACTCATGTTTGCTCATAGAGTAGGGAACAACTGCACTGTTGGATGAAAGAAAACTAATTCAAAACATCAGTGTATCATATCATCCAGCTTTTGCCTGTAAAGAGCCAAATTCTTAGTAACAACATAAACTCCAGCCTCTGAAGGTCCAATGGGACTTCCTCTTCTCATAAATTTTCCTTCCTTGAAGATATAAAGCATGGGGATTCCAGTGGATAGCTATAAAATTATAACCTTATGAGAAGATAACTTGTCCAGATACATTATTATAGACCACAGAGAATTTCCATGAGCAACAATCATCATGTTTTTCCCACAATCAAGTTGAGGCACAATCTGCTCTTTGAAGTAGGCAACAGCTCGTTCTGCACACATTTCAAGGCTCTCACCATTTGGAGGAGGGATATCATAACCATGACGCCACTGATGGACCTTTTCCTTTCCAAATCTATCGGCTGTCTCTTGTTTATTTAGTCCTTGCAATTCACCATACATGCGCTCATTGAGTTGCCAAGCTGTTATTACTGGAATAAACTATTTCTTAGCATTTTCAACGTATATTGTACTCCATCCCTTTCACGCTCCTCATGATGTATTATTACTAGGCCTTTTTAGGTGTTGAGTCATTGCAAAGCATAGCGATCATCTGAGCCTGAACCAATGCAGAAGTAAATATGGCATCAATAGGAATATTGCTAATCCTCTTTCCAGCTTCAACAACTTCTTCTACCCCTCTTTGTGTCATCATATTTCCTACACCGATCTTTTAAGCGATTCTTTGACTCGTGCGTTGTGGTTTCAGGTGTGTGGAGCTGGAGTGTTGGAGCTTGTCTTGTGGGCCATCTACTTGCATGACTTAGAAACACAACTTGACAAAAACTGTGCAAGCTCCTTGACATTTGTATGTCCTTATCTTATTTTGATATATCCCTGGGGACTTTAAGCAGTCTCTGGCACGATTTCCTACATATGGCGCATCAACATCTGGACCTGCACACGTTGACTGTCATTTCCTAGCCATTACTTGACACATAAACTTTGGTTGACACCTGGGCGCACAGAGTAACTCTGTGTCTTTATTTTTAAAGTTTTGGGAATTAATCCCACATTCATGTGGTAAACTGAAATTTTGGCGTTTATATGAGCCAACAATCACATAGTCTTTCGATGAAGTGAGATCGAGGCTATTCTTTGGAGTTTGGTGTTGGCGGCCCATTTGGCTTGTGTGTTCTTTGTTGGTGTATGAAGTAAAGAGCTTATCCTCGGTGTTAGTGGTATTTGGAGGTTGGCCTAAGTGTACTAAGTTTTGGAAAAATGTTGTCAAATATTTTATATTTTTTGATAAACAAAACAAGAAAACTCTACATAAAGTCAAGAGGGGCAATTTTGGCTCAAAGACCAAATTTTGGCTAATAAACTAAACTTTATATTTACCCACAAGAATTAGATTTTTCCATTCAAACCACCAATTCACAATTTTTGACAAAATGCTGCAGGAACTCACTTTGGAAACTCGGCGTGCGAGTACTCATCTTATGCTTGAACCGATTATTCAGTGCTTTACAAAAGCCTTCACCATCGCGTCATGAGAAAAACATGATGCATGAAATAGATAGGTATTATTCAGAACGTTGATTTCCTATTATATAGGGTTCTAACATAGGCTCAACCTGGGGAAGATAGCTCCGAAAGAGATGTCTAGAACCGCTGAACTAAAAATTTCGCCGACCAGCTGATCACTGGGCTGCCCCCAAACTGTAAACTGAAAATAAAACTATGAAGAGATAAAAGGAAAGTTCTCATTCTGTTGAGATTATTGGCGCATTCCTACCTGCCCTACTTTGCTAACAGTTACTGCTTCCATCATGTAATGAAAAAGTGCCAATAAAGCCAACCCAGCAGTTGATCCCATGATTGGGTTTTCTCATCATTCTTGATGAAAATCAAAAATTTGAGAAATATCTTGGCTGGTGACATGTTTGGTGGATTATAGGGAATACATGTTTGAAAACTCAAGCTAGCATAAACCTCCATGTAATGCTGCTATAGGATCAATTAAAGCATGATGCATGATATTAGTTCCTAGATCTTCTATGACTAGTAGATAAGTTCCATCTTCAAAATTAAACTCTGCATCTACAACCCATTATATAATTTGGAAAACACAATCATCATCAATCTGCTAATCAATAGGTAGTACAATTTCCTCTTGCTTTGGAGAAGGAAGATTTTCTAATAATTCTTTGAGATCTAGGAAATTATATGACTGAATTTGAGAATCAAAAAGTTCAATATCATTTTCGAACTTTTCAATAACTAGCTCAGAAAACAAATTTTACTTTTAGGAGAAATTTTAACCGATTTCCCAAAATCATTTCCGCACGGTTGTTAAAAAGTCTTCATCAATATGAAATTCTGCTAACTTACCCCCGAATTCTTCTATGGCTTCCTGAATGTAAGTTTACCACATGCAGATCATCTTGAAGCATCATCAAGGCTTTGAAATCAGGATTCTTCAACAGTGATTCTTGTGATCTTTGAAGCTCGGGATCTTGAATAATGGAGTCGCGAATTGAAGGGTACAACCTTCCTGTGTTTGGCTTTTGTTCACCATCCGAAGTCAAATCTGAACTTGAAGTGCACCTGTGGAGAAGTTCTGATTAGGTCGCCACTATGTTAGCACTCTGTAAATTTCAAGAGGTTGACACAAAAGAAATCCACAAATGTAACTTTATCCAAATTGCTTTTGAAGTTGGGATCTAGCCCTTTCAACTTCAAAGAGGGATCTCTCTATAAGATTTAACTATGTTTCAAATTTCAAATATTAGGCTAGGTAGGCGTAACTTCGATTTTTCTTCGTGTTTGTAGAGGAGTTGGTTGATACGGTCTACACATCCATTGGACTATGGTTGAAGTGGGCCTTGAAGAAAACCACTTATCAAATAATGCAAATTTAGTGGCAAGGGTAGCGTAAACAAGAAAAGCCTCAGGCCTAAACCCCCTCATCACATGCGTGGACATGCCCTCACTCATGTTTTCTCATAGAGTAGGGAACAACTGCACTGTTGGATGAAAGAAAACTAATTCAAAACATCAGTGTATCATATCATCCAACTTTTTCCCGTAAAGAGCCAAATTCTTAGTAACAACATAAACTCCAGCCTTTGAAGGTCCAATAGGACTTCCTCTTCTCATAAATTTTCCTTCCTTGAAGATATAAAGCATGGGGATTCCAGTGGATAGCTCTAAACTTATAACCTACTAAGAAGATAACTTGTCCAGATACATTATTATAGACCACAGAGAATTTCCATGAGCAACAATCATCACGTTTTTCCCACAATCAAGTTGAGGCACAATTTTCTCTTTGAAGTAGGCAACAACTCGTTCTGCACACATTTCAAGGCTCTCACCATTTGGAGGAGGGATATCATAACCATGACGCCACTGATGGATCTTTTCCTTTCCAAATCTATCGACTGTCTCTTGTTTATTTAGTCCTTGCAATTCACCATACATGCGCTCATTGAGTTGCCAATATGTTATTACTGGAATAGACTGTTTCTTAGTATCTTCACTGTATATTGTACTCCATCCCTTTGCCTGCTCACTCTCATGATGTATTATTACTGGTACCTTTTTCCTGTGGTTTTGAGTCATTGCAAGCATAGTAGTCATCTGAGCCTGAACCAATGCAGAAGTAAATATGGCATCAACAGGAATATTGATAATCCTCTTTCTAGCTTCAACAACTTCTTCTACCCCTCTTTGTGTCATCATATTTCCTACACCGATCTTTCAAGCGATTCTTTGACTCGTGCGTTGTGGTTTCAGGTGCATGGAGCTGGAGCGTTGGAGCTTGGCTTGTGGGCCATCTACTTGCATGACTTAGAAACACAACTTGACAAAAACTGTGCAAGGTCCTTGACATTTGTATGTCCTTATCTTGGCACCTGATATATCCCTCGGAAACCTGCGCAGTCACCTTGGCACACGATATCCTACTACATATGAAGCATCAAAGCCTGGACCTGCACACGTTGACTGTCATTGCCTAGCCATTACTTGACACATAAACTCTAGTGGAAGCACACGAGTAATTAAATCGTCTTTAATTTTAAAGGATTTTGCACAGAGTAATTCTGTGTCTTTAATTTTAAAGTTTTGGGTATTAATCCCACATTCATGTGGTAAACTGAACTTTTGGCTTTTATATGAGCCAACAGTCACATTCTCTTTCGATGAAGTGAGCCCGAGGCTGTGCTTTGGAGTTTGGTGTTGGTACTGGCTTGTGTGTTTGCTGTTGGTGTATGAAATGGCACTTATCCTCGGTGTTGAGTATTCGGAGGTTGGCCCTAGGCCAATATAAGTTTTTTGGAAAAATATTTGTCAAAATATTTATATTTTGATAAACAAAAAAAAAACTCTGCATAAAGGCCGAGGGGCTAATTTTGGCTCAAAAGACCAAATTTTGGCTAATAAACCAAACTTTGTATTTACCCACAAGAATTAGATTTTTCCATTCAAACCAATTCACAATTTTTTGCCAAAAATGCACCGGAACTCGCTTTGAAGCTCGCGTGCAGGTACTCATCTTATTCTTGGTCAGTGTCGAGTGCTTTCTGCCGCCTTCACCATGCGTCATGAGAAAAAGTATAATGCCTGAAATAGATAGGTATTATTCAGAATACTGATTCCCTATTATATAGGGTTCTAACACACACTACTCAACTATGACCACCATATAAATGTGTTAAAGCACTAAATTTTTCTAAAAAATAAAGGGCTAAAAAAGTTCAATATCAATTCAACTGACCTAACCATAAATGAGGAGAAGGATCCAAGAGGAAAAATGTTTCCATGAGATGGAATTAATGATGTAAAGGTCACTAATCTTCAATATGGTCACACACATGGCTTTAATATTGAAAATGATGCCACGTTAATGGAATGTGCTTCAAAAAATGAACCCATCATCTAACTGGTAGGTAAAAAGGCAAGATAATTTTCACAATTTACCAACCTCACATACCAATTTCAAGTTCTTAGATAAAACATCTTGGATATCATAGCATAGAATTATGTAGCATCCAATGATCCTTTTACAAAATACTTACCTTGAAGCTTTATGGAGTTTTCACAAAAGAATACTTAAAAAGTTGGGCAATCATATCAGTTCTAATATGTTGAGAAAAGTGGATATGGAAGGTATCACTTAGCTAGCTAGAAATCTCAAATTGAAGTTCCTACTCCTAAATAATCAATGACAATCTTCTTCAAATTCAGTTCAATGTGTTAATGCAAGGTTACTAGTTCAGCTTGAAACCAAGGAGTTGGAATTCAATACCCTGTCTAATTTACAAAGGTTATGCTCTCCCAGATTGAGCATAAGATTATATTACTTGTGGCAATAAAATATTCATCAAATTCACCATTTCAGTAACACCGCTAACTTCTAAATTCTTATTGATACCCAAATACCCATTAAATGGTCCCCATGCACATTATGTTGTTATGGGGTAAACTCACACTAATTTTGAGGTAGCTCTTGTTGAGATTTGGGTACCTTGGAAAGTGGTCCTTTTGTGTTTGTGAATCTCTAAATACAAAGGGGGAGACTATTACCCTTAATACTTTACTTTATGTTCTAATTTCACTTTGACTTAGGAGATTTAAGTTAAAAGTGAAATATTTCACTTAAGTCATAAAGTGACAATTAATTCATTTTGTGGGTGAATTAATAGACATAAAGCAAACTAAGGAAACTGGAGAAAGTGGGTTTTCTAAGTGATATTTTTGAGAGTAAATCTCACCCATTGATCAGACATGGCTATATTGAATCTAGGCCATTGGTCTTTTAGGTTTGGCCAAAGAAAGGCTAAAGGAGGGAAAAGGGTAAGGAAGAGACTCACTTGTCACTTGAGAGAGTTGAGTGAGGAGAGGAAGAGAGGAGAAGACTTGGGCACATTTATTGAGGAGAATAAGGGCACATGAGGTCAAGGGTTTGGAGGAGAATCCATTGAAGGGTGCAAGCTTCCTTGAAGAGATTTCATGGAAGTTCGACACTAGTGTTGAAGAAAGGAACATTCTAAAGGGAGGAGGCGCACAAGCTTGTGGAGTGGTGCATCCAAAGGGAGGAGGCACATATAGATTGTGAGAGGGCACATCCTTGAGGAGGAAGCTCACATACTTGGAGTGGGTGCTCTCTAGAGCATAGAGTACCCAATGGTATGTGAGGGCGCTTACTTGTTGTGGAGCATTTTCTAGAGGAGGAGCGCACTAATCCAAGGAGAGAAGACACACTTGTGTAGAGGGCACAAAGTCCAAGGAAAATGGAAAAGGAAAAGGAAAGGTTCAATTCAAAGGCAAAGGCAAAGGAAAGAGACAAGGAAGAGGGAAAGAGGCTTAGCAAAGGAAGAATGGTACACCAAGGAAAAGGGTGCCTTTGTTCAAGGGATAGCAGGCACATCTACAAGGAACTCAAAAGCATCCAAAGCTGGGTTGCTATTGTATCAGGTTCACTTGTATTTATTTTCTTGTTGTACTCATGCTTTGAGACCTCCAAATAAATACATCTATCTCTAACTGTTTTTCCCATGGGGGGTTTTTTCCAGGGTCATGTTGACCAAAAACATGTGGTGTTCATTTGTCATGCATGCTTAGTTGTATATCAACTTTAGGAGTTTGTAAAGATCCTACAAGAGTGTTATTAGGTATTTGCATGTGCTAACACCAGTTAAGAAAACACTTGCAAGGGCACCTTAAAAGAGCACTTAATCATCACTTTGAAGGAATAATTATTGGCAGAAATTTCAGACCTATTTGTTTTCCTTAAACAACAACAAGGACAACTTTTATAATCTAAACTTAGAGCCCAACAAGAGGTCACATATAGACCTATTGGGAAGCCTTATAGTTCCTCAAAAATCTACACCTCTTGTTTAGCATTTTAAATCTAAGAAGATGAATCTACAATATGTGCAAACAAGGAATACATGGATAGAACAACCCCATTGGTTTATTGAGTCTACTCTTGCACATAAGAAATAATTGAGTGGAAAGGTCCTTTTTGTTTACAAGTGATTAGAAGGAAAGTTCCATTCAAGAACAAGATTCAATCGTGGCTTAAGGTTTGATGGGAGAGTGATGGTAACATTGATTCAAAAAATCTAAGATTAAGTTCAAAAGTGATATCATGAAAAAGGATATGCATGTCCCTGAATTGTGAATTTTGAGTAACCTAAATTAATGGAAGATAACATGTGAAATGGTGGAAGGTGAAATTTCACAAATGAATATTTGGTCTCAAGAAGGTGGAGAAATTTGCATGGATATCTTATGATTGAAGAGATGGGAAGATTGCATGAAAGTGTCTTGTCCATCATACCCTTGCAGCAAGCCCAACTCACAAGGAGTCTCTATATGCTTGGATGTGTAACTCTTGTGTGGAATTTTTCATAAATGTCATTGAAATTTAATGTGGATCCCAATATCTCTAAACTTTAATCACATGCATCATGGGGACATAACCACTGTAAAATTTGTGACTCCTAGTCTTATATTATTTTCTATCTTAACAATAATCAATGATCATGGAGTATCCAAGTCATTGGAAACCAAGAGTTGCAATAGGTAATGAAGGTAAATCTACAAGATAAGGAATAGAGGGGTGCACCATTTCCAGTGAAAGAAATCTTGGTTTCTGTCCCAACCAATGAGCCAACACGCACATGCAAGCCAAGGAATAAGAGTGACCCCATAGATGAGAGGCAATAATGGAGTTGATAATATGACCCCTATGGCCCATGTAATGGCCCTCAATTGCTCATTAATGAGCCACATACATCCCATGGGATGAATTTCCCTAGTAGATTGGTTTTGTATGGGTTGTTAGCAATATATAGGAATACAACAATGATGATTTACTCTCTCTCTGAAGCTGAAATGGTTCATCGCAATTTATTTTAGTAAGAATATGTTTAATGTTTAAGTGTTAATATGTTTACTAAATATCTTCTATAATAAATTAAGTGTTAATATATTTATTGTTTTGAGTTTAAGAAACATATATCCACAACAAAAATAGCCTACAAGCCTTAGATTGGCAACTTATTATTGCAACATAATTGGATTTTTTTTAACCATGGTGGTCTTTGAAATAAATACTATAACAAAAAAGAAAGAGTTATTTTTTAAACCATTTGGTAACACACAATGAAGGATCTAGATCAACAAACACACAAAGGAAGGCTTGTAGATCAACAAAAACATGAAGGACAATGTGTTACCTCCAAGATCTACACCAAAAGATTTCTTCTAACTTCTTTGTGTAACCCTTTGCTCTTGTTTCCCAATCCTTGGCGATTTTCTTCATGTCTTCTAATTTATATTGGGTGTCAACCTATGAATGTAATAAAGCATTCAAATGTACAAAATATTAAAACGCTCAAGAAACAACAAAATTATGACATATGAGGTCCCATTCAAGGTACTTGAAACATCTTCAAATTAAATAGTCATTAAAATGATTTGGATAACATACCTCCCTTGATCACAACTCATCCATCATTATGTTTGTCTAATACCTGCAGTGCCAAATCATTCAACCTCCATAAATATCTATAAAATGAATACAACTCATATCGGTAGTATTATTTACTCTAAGATGCATTTTTATGAGAATGTCAGAACATACCTTGATAGTTCTTCCAAGCACCTTATAAGCCTTATTTTTGGACTAGCCCCTCATTATCCTAGATTCAAGCATGGATTTACTCGATGATAACAATCTACAAACGTGATAGATATATAACTAAATAGAACTCCTGAATAAGATCCTCTTGGTTTCGAGAATAATTTCTTGGAACCGTCTAATCTTGGACCAAACCTACCTCGATCTTAAGGAGCAACAACGAAGTCAACATTGGCTATGCTGCTACTCCATTAGATGAATGGAGGTTTTCTCCAAGGTTAAACGACTCCAATAAATTATTCTCTACTGAACAGGGCCAACCATGTGAAGGTGGAAGCTCCTATGACCCCTCTCCCACCTCCTCACATCACTCTCAATTCGAGAGTACCCAATCTATATTCTACTAGAAAATATGCATTAAAAATATTCAAAATTGATAAAAGGTGATTGTAAAGATAAGCAATAAAGCTAAGATAAAATAAGTACAAAGTTGTTTGATTTCCTTTTCTTTGAACATAAGTACTACAAATTAATATAACTAGATTTGTTTTATCTCTCTATCCATATTTTACTAACCATATATATTTCATATTTAACTAACATAAGTACAAGAAAGTATGCAATAACTCATTCAAACGAAATGCAACAAAAAGTATGCAAGAACTCATTCAAAGGCACATGTCATATTTTTTTTTATTTTTTATAAATGAGGTTTATCATCCAAAAAATGTTCCAAGTATACTAGCTATATGTACATCGATATGTCTTATAATAATATTATACATCATCATTTTTTTAGTCCTCTTATGTGCTTTCCAGTTCTTAATTAAATCATCAACATCCAAATCTTTGTTTTATGGGGGCTCTTCAACAATTGATTGTGCTTGAGTCTTCTCACGCAGAGCACATCTGGTCTCATACTCACAACGTGCAGGCCGCTATGAGGGGGCATCGCCTACAAAAACAAAAAATATTAAATTTATATGGCCAATTTTTGAATATCATTGAAGTAGTTTAGTAATATTAAAAAAAAACTATGCAATGCAATTATTTACCTGGTGCACTAGTCAACATTGTTGGAATGGCTTCCCTGTACTCTTCTTCAGGTATACGAGACTTGAGTACGACATTATCTGCCATTGAAACCACAAAATTTATAAGGAAACAATCGTAAATGTATAAGTAAAAACAATTAGAAGTACAAAATTTATAACTACTAAATTATTAAGTATATGATTAATATACAACCATATTACTGTCATGGCCGGTCTCAGTCGTAGGAACATCATGGGGTTGCACCCCATTGGAATGGGGTTGCTCGGGAGCACCATGTTGTGGTGACACTTCACTATCAATGCACTTCTCTCCAATACTAATGGGATCAACCATAGTGCTGCTCCCCTGATTAAAACAAAGTAACACATTAAATTTATGGACGATATCAAACATGAATGTATTTTATAAGTAATGAAAGGTTAATGTGGATTGATTTTTATTTACCTTATCTTGCAAACTAGATCTTGGGGTCTGCCCCATGCTTTTCCGATGTTCAACGACAACTTGAAGCCGTACCTATAGCCAATATGGAGGTGTTCCTCTGTGGTTTTAGTTCCAAAGTTGTCTCCTTGCATTGCATAAGAGTATGTATTTTTAATGTTATTGGCTGCAATTACCTGAAAGTTGGAAGGCGATACAAATAATATTGTTCAGATGTTTGGGTACCTACAATTTGTGACTATAACTTCATGTAGCTGCCCTTGCMTAACTTGTGGTGGCCATGTTTGACAATCGTTGCTTTGGTTTCCTTTAAAGTGTCAGGAAACCTATCATCAAAAGTTTCAAGTATGTTATATACCACACTTTTATTTAGATATAAAGAAAATTAAAGGTATTGAATTCAAAATGTAATTTACCTTGGGGTACCAGTTGGTGTTTTTCCTTCTTTTCTCTTCCTTTTAATCCTTAATGAGAACCTTCCACTCCCTTTCTGGAACCACGGGAGGACGCTCATACCTAGGATTCTTCTACAAGTGAACCCTATACACATCTCGCGTAGATTTTAAATATTGGCCAGCTAAGGAGGTGACCACTTTTTTATTGAAGGTGTCTACTCCAAAGAGACGTTCAAGATAATACATAATTTATTTTTTGAGGTTGGAATTATGGGTGAACCATGAGCATCATGTCCTGTAGACTACATATTTCAACAAAACAAATGTTATTTCAGTTATATAAACAAATAAAATAATTGATCGCCACACATAAAATTATATAAACAAATAATACAATTCACGTATAATGTAAGTCAAACTTGTTAATCGTTTACATGTTCTGTTGTTGGCCCTTTTCCACGATCATCCTGCCACATTATAATATAATTAGAACCACAAAATATTTGAAAAATTGTTAGAGATAAAAAAAAATTGATTTCCACACAAAAAAAATTATATAAACAAATAATAAAATTCACATTAAATGTAAATCAAAATTGTGAATTGTTTACATGTTAAAGATATATATATATATAATGCAATAAGTAGAGGTTGCTTAAATAGGTGTTGCATAAGTACTCACACACTATTATTCTATGTATCTATTCAATTCAAATGGTAATCCATTAATAACTCTTCCCTGAGAGATATCTTTTTTACTGTGCACATGACTACCTGATTCCCTTCACGTCCCTCATATATGCAGTTTAATTGCTTGTTTGTTGTTCCGAGTTGTGTGTTGTTTATAAACCCTACAATATTTCCATAAGATTTAGGCCTTCCATCAATATAGATAGTCACTCCCTTATTTTTATCGTTGCTTATTAGCTGTATATAATTTGTCGCGAGTGCATATCTCTGCATACTTTACATGTACCAGAGCAACCGCGTCAAATCACTTTAATTGTAACATGGTCCAACATAGTCCATCAATTCAGTTATTGTATTGTATTTTACAGTTATTCCATCCATGGAAAATAGCCTCAGGCCATGCAGGGAGGATGGTGCAATGTGATACGTCCTATTGTTGACAATGAAGCTAGTGTTCAACTAAAGCAGTTCCTTAGGTACCCATTGTTTCACTAGATGCTTATACCTGAGTGGAACCTCTATGTCTTCTATGCTCTCATCATCATAAGAGAATGGTCCACCTTTGAGAAGAAAAAATTCCATGCGTCTACGAAATTTTGTTTTGACCTTTTCACCTTTGGTATTTRTTCGCATATCAAATCTACTAGATGCAGTCACATTTCTGTTTGTCTCGAGCTTCCCTCACTYGAGGAAGAAATATCTGATAGGTACCTTGTTAGGGATCTAACCTCCCTAACCCCTCACGTAGGTAGAATAATATATTTTCCATGTAATAAAGGCCAATATTAATAATGACCAATAATAAGGAAGAATAAGTCAAATGTAAGAAGACCTAATAGAAGCTTTAGCTTCTAGATTGTTCTTTTGATAGATAGAATTAGTATAAATAGGAGTTGAGGGAATGAGAAGTTTTTTCATGAGAATTATTGTAATAGAGCACTGCTATGTTGGAGTTTTCCCCCTCAAAGAGGCAAGTGAACATTGTTTCCTATCAATAAAGGTATTATTTTGGTGTTGTGGTTTCATCTATTGTGTTGTTCTGCTGTTATTCTTTTCAATATTTCTATTTTCAGCTATTATAATAGACCTAGTACCTTACAAGTGGTATCAGAGCACTTTCTTGGCAGAAAATCGTGGGTTATTTTTTTTAGGATAGAGACATATTATGACGTCTTAAAGCTACAAAGATCTGTTTCTCAACGCATAAAACTACGGTCGGGGAAGCATACACGTAGGAACTACAAGTGGTACTTAAGCGCACATTTTTGGCCACCCTTGTAATCCCTGCTAGTACCCCTTCGAATGGTAGCGCATTAGACAACACCAGTGTATGGATCGACCTAGATATCCTGAATCCCTCCATAGATAAAATGATTGGTCATCTGATTGTTATAGTTCCACCGAGAAAAACACTCAGGAAGATACTCTCTAGTACCTGGGTAGTCAGGTAGTACGACTAAGAGCATGGTCTATCCTCCTTAGTTGGTGTCTTGAGATATTGGGCCGAGTACTATTGTTGGACCTCACACGTATATCAGAGAGCTATGGCACAGGGAAAACCCTTGTCTATAGAAACCTTAAATACCCTAACCCTTGGGATGGAAACAAAAACATAACATAAAATCTCTATTACCGTGCAACCTTACCTCCTGCATTATGGTTGTGAAATTACTACACCTTTCTTCCTGTTAAGAATTTGGCCATTTCAACACTGTAGTATTCTTCAGATCAAAGCATAACTCTGCAGGACTAAAAAAAATAAGTCTGGATCTTGCTGGCACCATTATTTGAGCCCTATCCCATTGGATTCTTCTCTACTCCTTGATCATAGTCTCACCTATCATTTTTTAGAAAAAAAATTCCCGTGGACCCAACCCCTTCTGGTCCCCTTATTTGGGCCTTACCCCATTGGATTCCCCTCGTTTCCCTGATCGTCATGATACCCTTCACCCATAACCCCTTTTTTGTGTGGTCCCACCCATCCATTTTTGTTTTCCCCCTTCGTCATGGCCCACACCCCTAGACAAGGCTTGGAAGCTCGCTTCAATTCCTTGTCCTCTACTTTCACAAAGACCTAGAAAGAAGTGTGGCAACTCAGTTCCAATATTTCCACCATCAGTAAAAACATGCATTCCTCCATACACGAAAATATGGAAACCATGAAACATGACCTCTCTACCTAGCTTACATCCTTCACTTCCATGATCTGCACCAAGATGAATATCCCTAGAGACCTTACCTCCTCTGACCCATCTTTCCCCCCTGAAGGTGAAACTTCCTCCAATTC
>SNQJ01S0019880.1:111608-135857 GCA_010110895.2 Picea sitchensis
TTTCACGCCCTCAAAAAACTCACCATCAAAGACAAATTTCCCATTCCTTTCATTGATCTCTTGGATTAATTAAGTGGTGCCCAATTCTTTACTAAACTTGATCTTCATTCTGGATACCACCAGATACGTGTGAAAGAGGTAGAAATTCCTAAGACTGCATTTCAAACTCATGAGGGATACTATGAGTTCTTGGTCATGCCATTTTTTTTGTGTAATGCTTCCTCCACTTTCCAAAGCCTCATGAATCATGTCTTCCATCCTTTTCTCCGTCATTTTTTCTTAGTTTTATTTGATGATATTCTCATTTATAGTAAAACCTGGACAACCCATTTTTATCATGTGGATTGAGTTCTTCATCTACTCTCTCAGCACCAACTTTTCCTCAAACAATATAAATGTGCTTTTGGAGCCTCATAAGTAGAGTACTTGGGTCATATTTTTGGCAAGGTAGGTGTCGGGGTGGATCCTAAGAAGATTGAAGCTATGGAGGATTGGCCTTGCCCCAAGACTCTCAAAATATTGCGTGTTTTACTGGGTTTAACACGTTATTATCATAAGTTTGTTAAGAATTATGGAAAGATTGCGACACCTCTCACTGCTCTCCTTAAAAATAATTCTTTCACTTGGAATCCAAAAAATGATCATTCCTTTCAAGCTTTGAAGGAGACTATATGCACCACTCTTGTATTGGCCCTTCCTGACTCCACAAAGACCATTTTCCTGGAATGTGATGCTTCTGGGAGATGAATTTGTGCAGTCCTTATGCAATATGGCCAACCTTTGGCCTTTACCAACAAACAACTATTAGAGCGACATTTAAGCCAATCAATCTATGAAAATGAAATGATGGCTATTCTACATGCAGTGGATCTCTGGCGCCCTTATCTATTGGGGAAGCACTTCCAAATTAAGATAGATCATCAGAGCCTCAAGTATTTTCTGGAGCAATGTCTTTCATCCCTGGAGCAACAAAAATGGGTGACTAATCTCTTTGGATATGATTATGAGATCATTTACAAGAAAGAAAAAGACAATGTGGTTGATGATGCTCTTTCAAGAAAATATGAAGATGAAGGGTCCCTTTTTTCCCTCTCCTTCATTGTACCAAATTGTCTCCAAGTTGTTCGCCAGGAATGGCTATAAGATCCCAAAATTTCGAGTTTGATCCAACAATTGCAAGACAATTCTCTAGTTTCCCCAGGGTACTCGTGGCATAATGATGAGCCTCTCTACAAAGGCCACATGTATTTAAATAAACATTCACAAATTAAATCCACGGTGCTTTCCGAGCTTCATGTTACACCCACATCTGGGCACTCCGGGTTTACCAAAACCTATGACAGGGTCAAACATTATTTTTTCTGGGATGGTATGAAACAAGACGTTCTCACTTTTGTGGCAGAATGTGATGTTTATCAATGCAACAAGGGAGAGACAGTCAAAACCCCAAGCACACTAACACCACTTCCGATCCCACCCTCTATTTGGAGGGATATCTCTATGGATTTCATTGTTGACTTTCCTACATCAGGAAATAAGTCAGTCATCATGGTGGTAGTTGATAATATTTCCAAGTATGCTCATTTATATTATCTTCAACACCCTTTCACCGCCTCCACCGTGTTTCAAATTTTCATGGATCATATCTTCAAGCTTCATGGCATGCCTCATTCTATTGTTTCTGACAGAGATCCCACTTTCACCAACAATTTTTGGCAAGAACTGTTCAGGCTACAAGGCACACAATTGCAAATCAACACCACCTATCATCCCTAGACTAATGGTCAAACTGAAGTTGTCAACAAGTGTTTGGAAACATATTTGCGGTGTTTTTCCTCTGAATAGAAAACTCAATGGGATCAATGGTTACCCCTAATTGAATGGTGGTACACCACCTCTTACCATACAACTACTCGCATGACTCCTTTTGAAGCAGTATATGGACATAAGCCACCTTCAGTTCTATCATACATTCCTAACGTCTTGAAGGTTCAGGCGGTTGACCAAAATCTTACAGTTTGAGAGGCTATTTTCTGTACCCTCAAAGATAATTTAGCCATGGTTTAGAATCGCATGAAGCAACAAGCATATCAAGGTTGCTCAAAATGTCAATTTGCTGAAGGGGATGAGGCATTTGTTCGACTGCAACCTTATAAGCATACTTCACTCAAGGCTGACCATTGTCAGAAACTGGCACCATTTTATGGTCTTATACAATTATCAAGTGCGTGGGACAAGTGGCCTATCAGTTATCTTTTCCCAGCCATTCTAAGCTCCATCCTATTTGTCATGTCTCCTGCTTAAAGAATATGATTGGAACTAAGTGCCAAACTCAAACCAATATTCTCGAGTTTGATGAAGAAGGCTCCATCTGGTTGTAGCCACAAGAAGTCTTGGACTAGCGTGAGCGTCATCTCTGTCATCGCATCATCAAGGAAGTCTTAGTCCAGTGGAAAGATACAACTCCAGCCGATGCCACCTGGGAGATCACTACCATTTTGAAGCAATTTCCTCATCTCAAGCATTGAGGAAAAGGCTATTTTTTAAGGGGCAGGGCATGTTAGGGACCTAACCTCCCTAACCCCTCACGTAGGTAGAATAATATATTTTCCATGTAATAAAGGCCAATATTAATAAGGCCCAGTAATAAGGAAGAATAATTCAAATGTAAGAAGACCTAATAGAAGCTTCCTCTTCTAGAAGATCTTCCTCTAGATTGTTCTTTTGATAGATATATTTAATATAAATAGGATTCAAGGGAATGATAAGTTTTTTCTTGAGAATTGTTGTAATAGAGCGTTGCTCTGCTAGAGGTTACCCCCTCAAAGAGGCAAGTGAACATTGTTTCCTATCAATAAAGGTATTCTTTTGGTGCTATGGTTTCATCTATTGTGTTGTTTCACTGTTATTCTCTGCAATATTTTTGTTTTCGTATATTATAATAGATATGGTACCTTACATACCTATTTTGTTCTACCTTCAGTTGATCAAATTAGATATATAGTTAGCCAGGATTGTAAGAATATAGTGAGATATCTAAAATTCGTTTTTATATTTTGACACATTCATTAGTTTCCACTCATATACATGATGTCAACTAATTCAAAGTAACCAAACTTCTTATGAATATGGGTTTTGAAGAATAAAGTGTTCAAGGTGCATAGGTTGAAGTGACCATCATTATGAAATATATTTTAGATGCATTATGAAAGGTTCGTGGATGTAAACCCAATGAACCTTGCACCATATCATATTCTTATGTGAGGCAACATCTATGTGGGTCATGGTAGTGAAGTCTCATGTGCTCCATGACACTTCTTATGTAGTTTTTCATGGTTTGATTATGTAATTTTTCTTCTCTTGTATGCATCGCTTTGTTTGTTAATGTATAGGAATGAATATTAATATCCCACTAGTCTCAAGTCATGAATCCCAACCTAGGAAGGACTACTTGACCTCCCTATCAATTGATTTATTTGCATAACTCCAATATGTATTTAGCATTCCAGCAATGACACTCTAACCCAAGTTATCACATAGTTAAATAACAGGAAATTGAATCCTATCTAGTTGGGAAGGTAGAAGGAGAACTACATGTGCAACCCTCTTATGTCCCTCTACAATATCCAACAAAACTGATGAATCATTTGGAAGTCAACCATTCAAGGATAATTTGGAGAAGAGGCAAGATTTTAGTTATAACTTGCAAATCTTGATGGCCTTCTGATTCCAACTATTCAGATTAAATAAGAGACACCTTATAACACAAATTGCATGAAATTAATTATTCATTATTTTCTTTTGTTTGAACAAGAAACTGAATCGGTATGTTCACCTCAAGTGAAGAGAATCCCATTGTGGGATACCTATCACAAGGTCCATTAACAATATTTCCCAACCGAGTGAATGATTATCTTGTTGAGTTCACCCCAGATGTAAAATTGAAGCCTACCAAGTTTATATCATCAGTAGAGTCTCTTCCATATTTTTTGAGGTCTTTGGATGATGGGTTGCATAGAGAACTTGATATCTATTTGAATCTCTTGTCCCAATACATCAATATGGAAGTTGTATCACATGTTGAGAACCTGTTATCCATTGCCCTGGTCAATGTGGCCATATTGAACTTGTATTACAAGTGTATAACCCATTGGTTTTTAATTCTATTGAAAATTTCATGAAATACATGTGCATATTCTATCATTACTTTAAGTTCACAAGGGAGTAGATTAAAAGATATGCTAAATCTTGTGAAAGCAACTTGAATCTCACTGTCTGGAGCCAAGTCAGTGTTGGCCACTATTGCTAAGGGATCACAAGACCATGCTGCATCAATGGAGTATGGAAAGGATGCACAAAAAGATTTCAAAAAGATGAAAACCTTGGGAATATCATCCTAATACACATACATTATATTGTATAACACATGGCTATTCAATTTCTGAAGGCATGTATCGAGAGATAACAATGTTGTGGGTAGATATGAGAAGGACATGATCTACATTCTCATAGAGTGGAGTTAATCCTTTAAAATTTGATAAGGATTTGCTTGACATTGTTTGACACAACTTTGTTATAGGAGCTTGTTTTTCAAGAGCTCTTGAGGCGAGGAAAAAAGTCGTGCCAAATGGTTCATTGAGGGAGACTAAAACACACAAAAATTCATTGTCAAGCAATTTGAAAAAAAAATCAAGGGTGAAGGTATTAATACCAAAATTCACACCATAAGGACAAATAAGATAACTCTAGTGTGCCAACCTTTTGAAATAATAACATAATGTCACTCATTACACTCAAACTCATTATCAAGAGACATTTGCATGCATGCCAAAAATACCCTCCAAGCTACCAATACTTACTTGGTGTGGTATGTTTCATATCCTATATCAAGGTAGTCCATCACACGACAATGGTTTTGAGAGATGTCATATCATCATTGGGAGGGTCATGTATGAATGAAACTTAGCAGTGAAAGACACAACTCACCTCCTGTTGAGTAGGTTTATGTGAGTACCCAAGTACAAATATCATATTTTACATTTTATGCCCTTTGTTTGAACCATTATCAATAAGATGAGAAACAATAGAGAGTTGCAAGGAACGAAAGAAGTAAGTAAAGAAAAAGAACACAAAGAGAAAATCAAATTAGTAACAAGAAAAAACAATGATGCATGGGGGTTAGCCAAAACAAACTTCTATCAATATAGTAGAATAAATCTAGATATAGTAGCACCAAGAGAATCAAGGTTCTCTTACAACCTAGGGTGGAAGAGATCTCCATGTATGTACAACATGGGTAACATTAATAAAATAAAATGGATAAAATTGACCTCTGACATTTGATGTTAAAAAAAGGAGGAGCTAACATAAAAAAAGAAGCAAAATAAATAAATTAGCATAGATATTTTAACCTTGGATCTTTCAAGCACTGAGATATTTTCACTTGGGTGTTTCTAATCCCTCTCAATTCTTAATAGATCTGGGGTTAAGATGGATCTATTCTAGTATATGTACATAAAAGTTGTCCTTAATATATATATATATATATGTGTGTGTGTGTGTGTGTGTGTCAATTTATAAGTGGTAACTGTGATTTGAATCTTGATTTTTTCTACTATTCATGTGGGACTAGATTTCAAGATTTCAAGATCAGTATAAGGAAAATGAGTAAATATTTTATAGGCCTATACAAATAGAACGCCAAAGGTAGTTACTGGTTCGAAGATCCCTTGTTAAGAAAATCCAAGGTAAATCTTCCATGGTAATCTTGGGTAACCCCTATATATCCTTTACAACTCTAATTTATGGTTGTTTCTAGATACATTTCATTTAGATTTTAATGGGCATCTTTTTGAAGAGAGAACTTTGAGACAAGTGTCATATATATTTTCTTGTTTGGTGTAATTTGTGCTTTATCTCTATTTTCTAGACACTGTGTGGAGGATGATGTCATGGGCCTCCCCATAGGCTATATCCCCGAAGAAAGGGAGTCATGGGTTGAATCAAGACACTAGAGGAAGGCAACGTATTTACCTTGGGGTGACATTGGCAAAATATAGGGGCAAAGGGGCCACCAATTTTCCCTTAAAGGATGCACTGGGATTCAAACAAGGAGATTCAACCTTCTCTAAAGAAAAAATCATCCACAAAGCAAGGAATTGAGCTAAGGGAGTTATATAAATATGCAAAGAGGCACATTTTAAGGAAACAACTTAGATTTCGTGATATCTCTAGTTTTGGGAGGCGCTACCTTAGGTTTCCTAAAGGGTTGTTTAACCCTCCTTCTTGGTTGAGTTTCGATGGGTCTCTCACCCTAGCTCAATGCATCCTAAGTTTGGTTTCAATATATGGAGGTTCATTGCTAAGGAAGCCTGCTGCGAAGTTGATGGTTTGCTTAATGTGGCATCAATAATCATTCTTGGAGATCTGTTGGTGGGAATAAGGTGTGCAAAAGGGAGGTCGAACTGGTTGTTGTAGCAGGAGAATCTTTTGGAGGTGGACTATTGTTGGAGCAGTCAAAGCTTGGTAGGAGATTCCGTAGTAGTGGAGAGGGACAAGGAGAGGGGCCGAGCCCTGATTTATGCTCACAAAGAACCCGTGTGGAAGGGTTTTGAACCTAGTTTGCAGCTAGAAGAGGAAGTGATCCCTAGATTGGCAACTACAGAGGCAACCAAACCAAGTCAACTCATTGTACAAGTTTTCTGTAGGTTTAGGGTTAGCTATAGTTGTTGTAGAAACTCTGGTCAAACTACTTAGCTAGCCGTTGGTATCTTATCTGTTACTGTTTAAGTAAATGACCATTTAATTTGTGCATTAGAGTAATTCTTGGATAACAACCTCTTAAGAGGGTTTTACTACTAGTTGTCTTGGCAAACCCGGTATATTGTTTGGATGATATTTTTGTTGGTTTTACTGTTGGTTTCAGACAACAATTTCTGCTAGTTTGATTGGATACTATATTGGGAATTGTTTGGCACTGTTACTCTTGATTATAATCATTGTTTACTATTGTGTTGGGTATTATTCGTTGTATACAAGTTCGCTGCCAGTTGGATATTGTTCATTAGAGTTGTGTGGAGACTATTTGTTGGTCTAAAGACCACTAGGAAGTATATGTTACTTGTTGTTATTGTTGTTGGTAATTGGTGCCAGTATATTTATTATCTGTTTAAGTAGGGGAACTCCCTTCCTAGTGTAAAACTACTATACAATTACCTTGTTTTCCAGTTTTCCTAAGACCCTAGGAACCCTAGGGTTATTACAGATGAAGGAAAGCCAATAAGTTTGTTGAATCAGAAAAAAAATGTTTATTTGACATTCCTCTTCCATGAGTAAATATTTTTGGCAATTCTAGCATCATTGGCATCAAACAAGAGAACACAAGTTGTCCTTTATATAATTCTTGGTTTTAGGAAACAATGGTATAGGCAGGAGATGTGAAGGTTGCATTCACATGTCATGATCATTTAAATGCTTTCTATGGCAATATTAAGAGCCAACTTCTCCCTGGAATATTGTTACAAGTTAGAAAATGTTGAACATAGCAAGAGGTATAACTTGGAACAAAATAATTAAGAAGTTCCATGCACAGTGGGAACATTTGAAGTATTAAACTAAGTACCATGAAAACTACTATAAAATAAAGGATAATGTAGATGAATTATGGTATGAAGTGTTGAACCAAGCTCAAATAGAAGGTGCTTGTTTGGAAGTATTGCCAACCATTCCCACTAATATCCCTAAATTTGTTGTGTTTATAGTCATAATTGAGGTGTCCATTGATGTCAAGAGTATCCTTAAAAAAACACATTATTGTTTTTGCAAGAGCGGTTGAAAGAAACTGATGTATAAATAAGAAGGTTTACTGATATCGTTAATTATATGTGCAAATTGAGTATGATATCTCCCTAGAATGAGAACACGTAGTTGATTCCCTAATCTCGTCATTTGGATCAAATGGAGTAAGAGAATAATTTTGTGGGTGATATTAATTCCTTCACTTGGCCACCTACAATTTATGAACTTCTGGATTAGCATGAAAAATTGTTAAACCACATTTAAATTATCATTTCTATTCTTTTTTTATTGCTTCCATGAAAGTTAATCAATTGTGTTGTAACCTTATTGATATTTGGTGCTTCTAATGGCCAATTTAAAGGATTCGTTTGCATGCATGGTGGATTACCATTGGTATTGTCAATAGGAAAATGGCTTAATGTGAAGGGAGGAAAATGGGATCCATTTCTAGTTAATGGTTGGAAGCATTAGCATTCGAATAACAAGAGAATGTCCCAACTACCAATGACCTATCAAGTGGAGGAAATGGGTCTATTAGTGTTTGAAAAACACAAATGGTAATCCTTGTAAGCTCAAAAGAATGGAAGAACCCTGACCTAGTGATTAGTGACCAGTCTCCTGGTATCTACTACGACTGGAATAAACATGACAAAAGGGCCCAATCCCATCAATGGTTAAGAGGAAGAGATACTTGAAGAAACTGTTGAGGAAATGGGCCTGATGGATAGGACAATGAGGGAAAATCAAAGGTATATATTTAAAATGCACAAAAGTTGAGGAAGAGGCCCAAGGCAAAGCTTTGAAAGGTAGTTGTGATAGATTGCAAAGTGAAATCATAGGAGAAGGTAAGGGAATGAAATGAAAGAATTAGCAAGAATCATGGGCCTTGAGGAAAATACATCAAAGACAAGAACACATATGATAAGGCTACTACTACGGGTAGCTACGAAGCTTCATACAAGCACAAAAAGGTGAAAACCCTACTAAGAGGCTAAAAATGGGTGAAATGCTAGAAACAAATTACTATTTTTGATGGCTCCACTCCTCGATGTGGCCATTGTGGGATAGTGGCCGGATAGGGCCTCCTCTATCGTTGTCACTGGGAGATGTGGGATTTTCTTTGTCTCTATCTATCGATTTTATCCGCAGTTGGGCCTCCTCTATGGAATGACGTAGGTTCCGACCTCTTTCAAATTATTATAACGCGGGTTGTTTGTTTCGTTTTATTTTTATGTTTTGTTTTTTAATGTTTTTCTTTAACAAAATTTATATATATATATATATATATATATATTTATTATATTGTATTTGGTAGGAGACATTAATAAAAAATACATATTTCCTACGCTAAATGGATGACTCCAATAGGGAATTCATATTTTATGCATATTTGGAACAATTTACAAGCTAATAGCTGGGTCATAAACTAAACCTCTAGATCATTGATCAATGAAATTATGATGTCATGTGTCCCATAGTGTATTATGAGGGTGAAGAGCTTGGTGTTATATGCTATATTTTATATGCCCTTATAAGGTCTATAGGGGTTGGCAATTATTGTGATTAGTGGTTTTGGGGTAAGTGACTATAGTGGTTTGGAGTAAGTGACTATAATGGGAATAAAGGTTAAACATTAAAAGTTATAGTTGGGTTTATAATAATTAGGTTTTAGTGAAGATAGGGTTTATAGGGATCAAGAATTATAATGGTTACTATAAAGGTTAGGAGTTAGGGATGGTGATATGGATTAAGGGATATATTGTTACAATTTTATTTGATATAATAAGAAATGAATATATGTTCTAAGTACCAAGTAAACATGTGCTAGTTCCTAGGATTTTTTTGTAGAGTGCCCAAGAAGGGGTCCTAGCTATAACAAAGGCACATGTGTCAAGACATTAAGTTAGGAAATTTATTATTCATTTGATAACATTTTTGTGTAATTTTCATATGGTCCAAACAAGAAACAAATTTTGAGTGATCATTATAAGGGATTTATATAAGTGTCATATAAGGTTAGGAGTGATACACATTAACTTTTTAAGGTATTAGGAGTTATAACATAATGTTTAGATGGGTTATTTGTTAAGGGTTATAGGGGTTAGGTATAAGGGGTTATGAGGGTTAAGGGTTCGGTGTTATATGTTATAGGTTAGATTTTCTAAAGGATATATGGCTTGGGAATTGTAGTTATTAGTGGTTTTAGGGTAAGTGACTATATTAATGGTTAGGAATTATACACGTTAAATGTTTTATTCCTTAGGGGGGTTTATGAGTCATAGGCATTATTGGGGTTACAAATTTTGCATTATAGATTTTTGAGGTTAAGGGTTATTACACAAGGGTTTAGAAATTGTAAGAATTAAGGGTTAGTTGTGATAGTAATTAAAAGATGATGTTGATAAGAAGTTATAAGGATAGAGAGATATGAATTATAGAGATTACATGTACATGAATTTGGGATTATAAGATTTACATGGATTAGGGATTGTATGAGTCAAGGGTATTATATGTTAGGGATGACAGGTCATAGGTTTATGGTTCATAACAATTTAGAGTTCATCACAATTTAGAATTTTAGTGGTTAGAGACTAGAATATTAGTGTTTATAGAGGTTAGGAGTTAATGATTTTATAGGTTATAAGGGATTAGAATAATAGTGTTTATAGGGGTTGTGTTTCAAATTAGAGCCGATTTCAATGGATATGGGTCATAGAGGTTATGGGTTTTAAGGTAAGAAGTTAAGGGTTATAGGGATTGTAGTCATTAGAGGTTAAATAATATGTTATGTGTTATAAGCATTATTGTTTAAGGGTTTAGTTCTTAAGAGTTAGGGGTATTCAAGTTAATGGTTATGATATTAAGGTTTATATGAGTTAGGCGTTAGTGTTTATAAGGTTTATGTTGAACATACCAATTATAAGAGTTATGCTGGTTGGCATTTAGGGGTGATACAAGCAAGGGATTCTCATTATGTTTGAGGGTAAAGGTTACATGGCTTATTGTTTACATTGGATTATACTTAGGGGTCATAGGGGACATGTTAAATTTTATATTCCTTAAGGGGGTTTAGGAGTTGTAGGAATTATTGGGGTTACAAATTATGCATTATATATTTTTGGATATAGGGTTAAAGTCTTAAGGTAGGATTATGGATTTTAGGGGATGTACAATGTCTTTTAGTTGTTTCTTTTAAAATTCGTTCTAGATGCACGTTCTCGCATCTAGTACTGTAAGGGAATGCAATAGCATTGATAAAAAAAGTACTTGATAAAGTGCACAAGCTTCATCAATACTTATTTCTTGTCTTTGTTTTTTCTCTCATCTAAGTACTTTTTTGCTCCATAAATAATATTAGTAGGAAATCATTATTTAAGTACAAAATCTCATCTAGCGCCTTCTTCTTTCCACCAAACTCAAGAGCCTAATTGGCATGATGTTGGTTTTGAACAACATAGGTGATGAATATAAAGAGCATGACCATGATGATGGGTATGTTGGGAGTTCCATGCATGACATTAATCCGAGAAAGTTCAAATGAAACGAGGATGAGATCCGATATATAGAGTGGGTGTGTGAGTCATATTTGAGTCTAGAAATCCTCCCATATCATCAAGGCATGTGAACAATCTATGCATGTCAAATTTCAGTGCATAGAGAAACAATTTGAAAAAATTTCAACATTGGCCCCATTCAAGGTCACTGTTGCCCATGTTCAGTCCTAGTACAATGTCTTTTAGTTGTTTATTTTAAAATTCGTTCGAGACGCATGTTCCCGCATCTAGTACTACAAGGACATGCAATAACGTCGATAAAAAAGTACTTGATAAATTGCACAAGCTTCATCAATAATTATTTATTATCTTTGTTTTTTGCTCTCATCTAAGCATTTTTTTCTCTATAAATAATATTAGTACACAATCATTATTTAAGTACAAAATCTCATCTAGCGCCTTCTTCTTGACACCAAAATCAAAGGCCTAATTGGAATGATGCTGGTTTTGAATGACACAGGTGATGAATATAAAGAGCATGACCATGATGATGGGTATGTTGGGAGTTCCATGCATGACACTAATCCGAGAAAGCTCAAATGAAATGAGGACGAGATATGATATATAGAGTGGGTGTGTGAGTCATTTTGATTATGGAAACTCTCCCATATTGTCAAGGCATGAAAACAGTCTATCCATGTCAAATTTTAGTGCATACAAAAACAATTTGAAAAAATTTCAACGTTGGCCCCATTCACAGGGCATCGTTTCCCATGTTTAGTCCTAGTACAATGTCTTTTATTCGTTTCTTTTAAAATTCGTTCGAGACGCATGTTCCCACATCTAGTACTGCAAGGGCTTGAATTAATGTCGATAAAAAAGTAATTGATAAATTGCACAAGCTTCATCAATACGTATTTCTTGCCTTTGTATTTTACTCTCATCTAAGTACTTTTTTGCTCCGTAAAGAATATTAGTACGGAATCATTAGTTAAGTATGTAATCTCATGTAGTGCCTTCTTCTTGCCACCAAAATCAAGGGCCTAATTGGCATGATGTTGGTTTTGAACAACATAGGCAATGAATATAAAGAGCATGACCATGATGATGGGTATTTTGGGAGTTCCATGCACGACATTAATCCGAGAAAGTTCAAACGAAACGAGGATGATATTTGATATATAGAGTGGGTGTGTGAGTTATCTTTGAGTTTGGAAACCCTCCCATATCATCAAGGCATGAAAACAGTGTATCCATGTCAAATTTCAGTGCATAGAGAAATAGTTTGAAAAAATTCAACGTTGGCCCCATTCACAGATTATTTTTGCCCATGTCTATTCCTAGTATAATGTCTTTTAACCGTTTCTTTTAAAATTCATTCGAGACAAATGTTCCCGCATCTAGTATTGCAAGGACATGTAATAACATCGATAAAAAGGTACTTGATAAATTGCACAAGCTTCATCAATACTTATTTCTTGTCTTTGTTTTTCACTCTCATCTAAGTACTTTTTTGCTCCATAAAGAATATTAATACGAAATCATTATTTAAGTATGAAATTTCATCTAGTGCCTTCTTCTTGCGACCAGACTCAATGACCTAATTGGTATGATGCTAGTTTTAAATGACATATATGATGAATATAAAAAGCATGACCACGACGATGGGTATGTTGGGAGTTCCATGCATGAAATTAATCTGAGAAAGTTCAAACGAAACGAGGACGAGATATGATATATAGAGTGGGTGTGTGAGTCATCTTTGAGTATGGAAACCCCCCCATATTGTCAAGGCATGTGAACAATCAACCGATGCCAAATTTCAATTCATTTAGAAACACTTTGAAAAAATTTCAATGTTGGCCCCATTCACATGTCACTGTTTCCCATGTCCATTCCTTGTACAATTCCTTTAGTTATTTATTTTAAAATTCCTTCAAGATGCACATTCCCGCATCTAGTATTGCAAGGGAATTCAATAACGTCGATAAAAATTTACATGATAAATTGCACAAGCTTCATCAATACTTATTTCTTGTCTTTGTTTTTTGCTCTCATCTATGTACTTTTTTGCTCCATAAAGAATATTAGTACGAAATCATTATTTAAGTACAAAATCTCATCTAGCGCCTTCTTCTTGCCACCAAAATCAAGGGCCTAATTGGCATGATGTTGGTTTTGAACTACATAGGCGATGAATATAAAGAGCATGACCATGATGATGTGTATGTTGGGAGTTCCATGCAGGACATAAATCCGAGAAAGTTCAAACAAAACGAGGAAGAGATATGATATATAGAGTGGGTGTGTGAGTCATATTTGAGGCTGGAAACCCTCCCATATCGTCAAGGCATGCGAACAACCTATCCATGTCAAATTTCAGTGTATATATAAACATATTAATTTTTTTTCAAAGTTGACCCCATTCACAGGTCACTGTTGCCCCTGTCCAGTCCTAGTACGATGCCTTTTAGCTGTTTCTTTTAAAATTAATTCGAGATGCACGTTCCTGCATCTAGCACTATAAGGGCATGCAATAACATAGATAAAAAAGTACTTGATAAACTTCACAAGCTTCATCAATACTTATTTCTTGTCTTTGTTTTTTGCTCTCATCTAAGTACTTTTTACTCCATAAAGAATATTAGTACGAAATCATTATTTAATTACAAAATCTCATCTAGTGCCTTCTTCTTGCCACCAAACTCAAGGGCCTAATTGGCATGTTGCTGGTTTTCAATGACATAGGTGATGAATATAAAGAACATGACCATGATGATGGGTATGTTGGGAGTTCCATGCATGGCATTAATCTGAGAAAGTTCAAATGAAATGAGGACGAGATATGATATATAGAGTGGGTGTCTGAGTAATATTTGAGTCTATAAACCCTCCCATATCATCAAGGCATGCAAACAATCTATCCATGTCAAATTTTAGTGCATACATAAACAGTTTGAAAATATTTCAACGTTGGCCCCATTCACATGTCATTGTTTCCCATGTCCAGTCCTAGTACAATGTCTTTTAGTTGTTTCTTTTAAAATTCCTTCAAGATGCACGTTCTTGCATCTAGTAATGCAAGGGCATGAAATAACGTCAATAAAAAAGTACTTGATAAACTCCACAAGCTTCATGAGTACTTATTTCCTGTCTTTGTTTTTTGCTCTCTTCTAAGTACTTTTTTGCTCCATAAATAATATTAGTACGAAATCATTATTTAAGTATGAAATCAAAATTTAAGTACAAAATCTCATCTAACGTCTTCTTCTTGCCACCAAAATCATGGGCCAAAGTCTCATGTTTTTTAACAGTTTCGACGAATATGATATATCAATGACGAACATGTTCATCGAAACTTTGTTGTTGCAATACTATGACAACAATGATGACATTTAAGATGATGGTATAAATAAGAATGAGCTTCTCTTGGTTTTAAGAATAATTTATTCTCTATTGAACAAGGCCAACCATGTGAAGGTGGAAGTTGATATGGCCCCTCCCCTCTCCCTGACATCACTCTCAGTTCCCCAATACTCAATATATAAAATAGAAAATAATCGAAAACAACATAGTGATCATACATAGAAACTACCAAAACAAAATTTAATTAAGTTAAACTAAATTATATGTTTGTAAATAATAATTTTAGTTTAGCATGTATGCTATGGCCACTATTTTCAGGTTTTACATAATAAACAACATGTCACATAGGATATAAAAAAATGGCATAAAACTTAAAAACATGTAAATAACCGAGATAAATAAATTGTTTAACCCACATAAGTAATCATCCTTCTTATGTATCTTCTTATTTGTGCAATTGGACATATGTATCATCATTTGGTTAAGAAATGGTGTTGAAAGGATTGATGATATCATCGTCGTCATCGATGTCATTTTCAAGCATATCTTCATTGACATCATCATCAAGAAGTGCATCTTCTTCGTCTTCTTTGTATGTCGACCCATCTCCTGCTCTGTCTCTGGAAAATCATCTACTTCCTCTATAATATACTTTACTGACCTTCCTCTTGGATCATATATAACATCAAATGACCAATCCCTCTCACCTGGAACCTTTGAGTAAAATACCTATTCACACTGGCTATGAAAAACATAACGTTCATGTCCTCTTTCAAACACCATTGTTTTATTCATCGGAAATCCATTGGCATGTTGAATAACAATTCTTTCCTCACCAGGTTCATGAATTTGTAACCTATACCATTTGACGTCGAACATAACTAATTTTAAGGATTTAAAGTCACACTCAAGTATATCATCCAAATACCCATAATATCTATTTTAATATTCTCGGGGATGTCTGTCACTCCTATAGGAAGAATTAGTGACGTGGAATACTGCAGTTATTGCAATATAAAAAGTTTTCTTGGTTTCATCATACTGTTTGATGTGAAATTTATGGCCATTGCACCACATAGTCTTGTGGTGTTTCAACTGCAATATGTCAGACATGTAAAAGATGCATTTTCAATTAAATATATATATTTATATAACTTGGAAAGTATCTAAAAAAAACACACCTGTAGTCACATTAATATAATATAAAATAACTAAATAAAATGGGTGAATTTGCTTGCATGTCCATCTTTCAAACCATATGCTAAATCAATTTCCCTCTGCGTAACATTAGAATATCCATTACGGCGAGCTTATATAACCAATTCAAACATTTGTTGCATGATAACCTACCACCATGATGTTGTTTACATCTTTCAATCCATACCTTCATCCAATCAAGATTTTTTGCAATGTATAAATGTAGTGCATCCCAATATTGAAAAATTGAATCAAAAAATCATAATTCACCAATATTAAATATTAGTTATAACCATGGTAAATATTAATAATTAATGAAAGAATAAATATTAAATAAGTATAATCATATACACAAAAAACGAAAAGTTATATGTATTATAAATCTCCACATGAATTTAATTACCTCTCACTTTCTTCATTCTACCTTTTCCCAACAGGTGCTCCCCTTCAAATTTTTTGATGGAGTTCACATCCCAAATGCGATCCACTGCATGCATAGTTGGAACTACTAATTTAGGAAGATACTGACTAATATACACCATGGATTGATATACGATATATCCCTCCACCATAGAACCCTCGGGACATGCTCTTTGTCTAACCAAAGCCTTCAATGATTTCAAGTGCCTATCCACCATCCACATTGACCTTGTGTGTATAGGTACACACATTTCAATCTCCTCAACTTGGTGTATGAGGAAGTGTTATTGTGCATTGAAAAACATTCAAGTTATATACTTTTTCGTTTCACACATTAGCCTAGGAATTTCTCTCTTCCAATACTTTATATCATCTTGATGGATTTCTTTCAATGACAACCATCTACAGACCATGACGCAAGAAAATAACATGTTTCAACAAATCATAATGTATATTACATTACAAGTAAAACTTATGTCATTAAGTACAACAACAAATTGAAAAAACATTTTGCATATAAATCACAACTACTTACCTCATGTATTTTCCAATAGCATATATAACTTGTTTGACATTGTTATAAAAGTCATTTGGGTTAGATAGAGGTAGAACATATTGTAACAATAAAAATGAATTGTTATTTGTTTCTAAACTAGACAAAAAAAAAAAAATCTTAAAAGATGTATATGGACAATACATAAATATGTATACCAAAATTATTACCTTAATGAAGGTATGCCAATCATGTGTTTTTATCCCACCAAATTCACCTTTCTTCGTTAAGCTATTATTTGTGTTTGAAGAAATACCCATGGGAAATTTAATTATTTGAATGACCTATTTTACATCATTGCTTTGTTGCTCTGTTAATAACCACAAACAATTGTTTCATTCTCCATTGTTATTTGATTGGATCACACTTTGCATTGTATGATTGGCTTCCTGAATGTCAGTACAAATTTTGACAAATTTTTCCTTATCCCTCCTACCATCTATGATTCGCCATAATGTTTCTGTCACATTCTTCCTGATATGCATTGTACGAAACAAATGAGTTATTTCTAGCTCCTCATAGTAGGGAAACTTCATGAATTTAGTGGGATAACATTTCATTCCTCGTGGAAGCCCATTATTAATACCTTCACGATGGCGACCTTAATGAAGCATAAAATAAATCACAACAATAATTATCAAATAAGGTAAAATAAATTCAATAATTTAAATAAAAATTTAAAACATTACATATACAATACTTAAAGAAATTGTGTACCTTGATGATTTATGTTATATTCCGACCTCCATAGGTGAGGTGCCATTCTTCATGGTTTTAATACAGTTTCTTCTTTCCCATTGAAAATATGTTTTTTAATAGTACGATACCTATGGTTCTTAGGGAGGAAGTGCCTATACTCATCAAACACCATCTTTCCTAAATTTTTTGAATAATGATACTTCATCTTAGGACCACAATCTGGAAATGCAAATTTACCCTTTGTTTGAGGACTTGCAACAGATGGATTAATGTCAATTATATGATGGGATTATTTAAAAAATATGCATGATATCTTTAAATAATTATATAGTATTAAGTGCAACAAAATGTTGCATACCAAAAAAATGTGTTGGTCCTGGGGCATCATGAATTGTCCATACAAGCATTCCACATAATTGAAATTTATTCGCCCCGATTGGTTTGCATATGTCATACATAGTGATGTCGACCCATAACTTTAGTATCTTGTCGATAAGAGGCTCAATATATCCACTTATGTTCCATGCATGGTAATCCATAAATTGTGCTATGCTTTTGCACCTGAGCAATCACTGCAAACATGGAATTATGGGAATATGACGAAGAACCTTTTAAGGAACCCTTTTTGTTACTTGATCAGTTTGATATCTACTTACATGACATTGTGGACATTATGTTTTCAATGCATGTTATCCATAATATATAATATGATCATTAGGACATGCATCTGTAGTTTGATACTCCATTCCAGTGTCTTGCATAATGGCATGTAAATCTCGATATGTGCGAGGTAAAATATTTGATGATGGTAACATAAATTCACCTAACAATCTACAACATAAAAAATAACTAGTTAATGTAAAGAATATTAATTGTAAATATTGCATTCTTATTTTACACATTAATTAACACTAAAAAAAATAGAAAAAAAATCAACATTTATGTATATGTGATGAAACATATTACATACCTTAGAATCCATGTTATACAAGTGTTCGACAAATGATTCATAACCTTTAATTTCATCAGAAACAAAGTAGCAGAGAGAATATTTTCTCTTGAGCCTTTATACAATTGTTTATTTTACTTTTCTATTAGAGGTTCATCATGAATACCATCATTGTCCCCATCCTCATCCGTTTGAGCAAACAAATCTTGGATCATTTGATTTGTCCCATCATCTTGAACTATGTTATTATTTGTATCTTCTTCCATGGGACCATTAACTTGACCTTCATTATTCGCTTCATGTTCCTTAACTTCTACAACATAATTTCTACTACTACTTGGTGCATTCTGCATAAATTTAGGGGGAAGTTCTAACTTTATAATTACAAACAATCATGCAACATTAGTGTATATAAAAAATATTAAAACAACATAAAATTTTATAAATACAATCAATATAAAGACATATAATGAATAAATAGCTAGTTACCACGTGACGATATTCATTCGATTCCTTGTCAATGTGCCCCTACAATTTCTTTTAGTTGTTTCTATTAAAATTCTTACGGGGCGTGCAATACAACATATTTTGCAAGGGAAATAACATTTACCATCACCCTTTTCACCCTCTTTACTTTTTTTCCCACCTTTAATGTTTTATTACATTCTTCCCCACAAAAATACAATGATGATAATCTTATAAAGTGGTGTAATGGAATATATATTATATTTTTCTAATGCAATTGACAAATAAAAATAAATCTGTTTTTTCGCTTGACAAGAACACCTTATACCCTTTCTGAACCGTCATTGTTATATCAAAACTATCACAACATCTATAAAATACAACATATTTATAATTTTTGTTCGTCTAAATTTCGAGGACAGTTGACCAAGTCAATATTGACTTTGTCAAACATTGGGTGACTATTTGAAGAGAGCAACGGTTAGCAGTAGTATCGTCAGTATTGAGACAGATATAGAGGTTCATCTCAATATTGAAACCTTTTCCTAGACATCTCAATGCCGACGAACGTCCATTTCTGTCTCAAGTTTGAGGAATTTGGGCGGGATTGAAAAAAATTTGAAAAATTGAAATATTTATCGTATATTTTTTGACAGTACGACCAATTTTGTCCATATTGTCGAAAATAGTTCGTCGATTTTTTTTGAATATGTAGTAGTGCATTATTTCAAGTTATAAAAGTTATTTGAAGTTGTTTTTGAAGTTAGATAGTTCTATGCTACCCAAGATGATGATTTTTGGTTCAAATGCAGGAAAAAAAGAATTATAATATCAAATGGCCAATTCTTCATATTCCAGTGTCACCTCATTAGGTATCTTTGGAACGCCTTAAAGTTCTCTCACACTGATTGCAGTACGTCTAGATTTTATTGATAGTTCATTTATCTCATCAAATTTATGTTATGTATGTAGGCACAATTTAATAATTGTTCATTGGATTTTGCAGGATCAAGATTCAAGATCGAGTTCAGATGCTCAAGATATTCCTGTGGTCCCAAAATTATACAAGCTCTTATCATGAGAATGGAAATGTTTGATGAAAATGGAAAACTTCTTTACCCTACCAATCCTAACATGTCATATTCTAGCAACCAACTTGGTTCAATGGTATTACACCATGAATTTGATCTCTTTTATGCAGACAACCCCACAGGGCGTACAAAAAAGATGTTTGAATAATTGTATTTTTGGATTTTCAATGGAACTAATGTAAATATATTTCTTAATTTGACATTTGTTTTATAAATGGGTTGGTTTCATGTTTATTATTGGGAAGAAAATTTCCATGCTTCTAATAAGTGTTTGGTATAATGTTTGAACATATTAAAAGCATTGTGTTACTAATATTATCAATGTAATGTTCAATAAATTTTTACAATCGGGATTTTGATGACGAGCGACCTATCTACCATCTACTGTTACACTACACTACGATGTCAAGTTGTGAGCTTGCTGCTAAACAAAAAGAGCTCAGAGAGGAAGCATACCGAGAATGGTTGAAACAACCACCTATTCAATTCCCACTACGTCCTGAGTCACCAATTCAAAACCTACAAAAAAACTAGTTCTTCACATGTTGAGGATGAAGACAATGATATATAGGTTTGTATGGATGATTTCTTGCGGGATACCTAGGCCATGGAGGGAATTTTGTTAGATTCATTCCAGCAAAATGAATTGGTGGATGACGTTGATGTCATAGATACCTTCTACAAAGACCTAAAATTTGCTTCCATCAACCCTCTATTTGGTCCAGTATAGGAGTCTGTAAGGTCTACCCAGCTAGGGACAACAATGTTACTATACAACTTGAAAACAATGTATGGTATGTCAGATGCGTGTTTCACAACACTTTTGAGGTAACTAAACATTAAGTTCCTTAATGTTTTAAGGAATCTTGTCACACAATGAAGGAATAAAAGGGTTGTTTTTTTTTCATGCTTAATGACAGTGTAAATTTCTATTGCTCATTAATTGTAGGTTATTCAAAATAAGGTACTTCTGAGTGATAATTGTTTGCCCAATAGTTGCGGAAAGGCAAAGAAAATGCTGAAAATGTTGGGTGTTGAGTACATATCATACCATGCATGTTTGAATGATTGTATTCTATACAGAAATGAATATGATGACAAAGAAATATGTCCATAATGTGGGCATGACAGGTGCCATAAGTCAAAGAATAAGGGTAACGCACATGGTCCTCCTCATAAGATATTGAGGCGCATGCCTGTAATTCCAAGGATTCAAAGGCTTTTTCATTGAAAACAATTATCCCTGTTGCAGGGGTGGAATGCCTCACATAGAAGTGATCCAGGAGTTATGTGAATCCCAACAGATTCAATAGCCATGAAGCATATAGAAGATACATGGCCCGATAAATTCAAGGATGAAGTACGGAGCCTTCGACTGAGCATAACTATGGATGGAGTTAACTTGTATTCCCTCCAAAACACCAACTATTATGTTTGGCCTGTGGTAGTGATAAATAAAAATACCCCCCCATGGTTTTCTGTGAAGAATGAACATCTTATGTTGGCTTTTATAGTCCTACGTAGAAGACAAGTTATGAGAATGGATATCTACCTCCAACCATTGATCAATGAATTTAAGAAATTATGGGAAGGGATACATGTATATGATGTATCAAGACCCATCCCAATGCAGAGGTCTTTTACATTGTATGGTATATTTGCGTACACCATACATGGTTATCCAGGACTAGGAATTTTCTCTGGGAAGCATTTTCATTGATTTATTTATATCTGTAATTTTATTTGGCATACTTCATTTGGTGCAACTGTATTTTTGACACTAACATGTTATGTATACATTAACATCGCAGGTCTTGTAACAAAAGGGTATCATGGATGTAAATGTTGTAGAAATTCTATAAAGTCTAGGTGGCCCAATGGCCTACGAAAGTCGATGTACGATTGTTCGAGGGTATTCTTCCCAGAAGACTACCCTTATAGAAGAGTTGTGTCTTATTTCAATGGTAAACCAAAGAGAACACGGAGACCTGAAATAATGACACCGAAAGATTGGAATAGGGCATATGACATAGAGAAGGAGAAGGAAATGGTAGAATTATTTGATTCAAAAGGGGAACTATGTTCGATGATCCTGAATTTTTTTACATCTATGTTGAGAAAATTCCCATTGGGATGAAAAGGAAATTTGTATTTTATGAGCTTCCATATTGGGAGCATCATAGTATTAGCCACTTACTAGGTCCCATGCATATATTAAAAAAAAATCATATTCTTTATGGAGGCACATATCATGGAATAAAAGAAACATAATGGCAGTAATGAGAGATCTTATTGCTTCGAATACTAAAAAGAGACATTGGACAAGAAATGAAACTAGAGAAGATGGCAGTCCTCTTGCTATTTTAAAGAAGGTAATGTTCCATGGATTTTGAAGAAATATGATCTTTCTATGGAAAAGAATGTTATATTGGGTGTGAAGGCACCTTCTTTATATGGATCGACTCTACAATGTTTCTTCACTCTAGATGGATATTTGTCGGGGTTGAAATCACATGACCATCTGAACATTTTAAGGGTATGTATGTTGAATACATGATTCTTTTAGTTCTATATTGATTTCGGTAAAAAAATGACATGCACTCACAGTTTTATGGAAGTTAATGATGTGTGTATATTTTGTAGTGTCATTATCCTTTGTTAGTGCGTAGTTGTGTGAACCATGAATTCCCCCAGAACTTGCATCATGCCATATCAAAATTATCTGCATTTGTACATTGGATCACATCAAGGGAGATTCATATGGATAACATTCCATGGTGGCATCGAGAGATAACTAAGATTGTTTGTATGTTTGAGAAGGAACTGTGCACGAGTTTTATGGACTTGCAAGTCCATCTTCTAATTCACCTACCTGATGAGGTTGAATTAGCTAGGGTGCTCTCATTTCATTGGATTTTCTTCTTAGAGAGGTACATGAAAAAGTTGAAGGGGTTGGTTAGACAAAGGGAAAATCCAGAGGGCTCTATGGAAGAGGGGTACATAGTATACGAGTCGTTTTATTATGCCAGTGAGTACATAAACCAAATGGACAACACATAAGGGCCAATTTTTTGGGACGAACATCAAGATGAGGAAAAAAGAGAAGGGGAGTTACTCCAGACGAACGAAAAAAGACGCTTGATAAAGAATAAGTTAGTTATATTTTGTCAATTTAGTACAGATAAATTGTTTACATTGAAGCTGATAATATATTTTTCATCCCATGCTATTTGTTTTGAATTCTTTTATACATCAATGAATTTAGAAATTTTGATGCCATCAATAAATTCGTTCTTTAAGTTGATAATATGTATTTGATCTCATGCTATTTTTTTTGAATTTTTGTATACATCAGGGAATTTTGAAATGGAAATGGGACAGTGACAAGAAAATTTTTACAATGTTGAATGGTCGAAGCATGCCTTATCTCGATCATTTAAAAGAAAATATGCCAAAAACATATCCCAACAATTGGGTGGCTGACTAGATACAAGAGAAATATGTGGTGTCTAGTCGTAACCCATGTGGAGAAGATCTGGATGCACTAAACATAGAAATCGGGTGCAACAACTCTGTAATAAAATCCATGAGTACCACATTCTATTTATAATATTGCACATTTGAATTGTAACATGTATTATGTTTTTGTTAATGCTTCGGTTATTACACATATGACACCACCCTTTGTTTGCATTTTTACAGGTTCATTTCTTCCCATCTATGTGGGCATATGGACATAATTTCCGCACTGAGTATGTTGATGAAAATACAATAAATAGACGTACAAGCATAAGGTTTAGTTTTGATATATTTTCATTGTCATATTTATTGTTTATTATAGTAAATTTATGTTTTATTGTATTAAAATATGTTTATGTTAACCTTTGAATTACTAAGCATTAATTGAGATATCACAAAGTTGGTGGAGTACATTAGTAAAGATTTATTTTAAATTATATCTTATTGAACGAAAAATGAATATATTACAAAATATTCAAACCTCAAAAATTTTATTGTTTGAGAAAATAAAAAATCAAATAAATATATACTTACTTTGAAAGAACTTCTAAGGAAGATTCCAACAAAATAACTTCGTGCAATATCTACATTGCTTGTGGTGTACTTGGAATTACCAACTTTGATGGCATTCCCCACCTTAACTAGTGCAACTATCATGGCCTTCTAATGTAGGAGCATCGCTCCACCTCATTAGCGTGC
>SNQJ01S0019880.1:137821-149670 GCA_010110895.2 Picea sitchensis
TAGGGTAAGGATAGAATTCTCTATCTGTGAGGAGGCTAAATTGTTTTGGGTTCTCAAGGCTTGTGCAAGGAGTGCACACTAGAGTTAGAGAAAACTCTTGGAATCCAGTGCAAGGAGTGTACTCGAACTCTCTTTTGATTTCAGATAAGAACGTGCCATGTGGTTCTGTGGAGAGGTGGTTCGAAATTACCCGAAGTTATTGTGGGTCGTTGATCCCAAAGAAGAACGTGGACCATCGATCTGCGAAGGGATGCATGGATGAAGGAGGTTCACTTCGTTGTAAAGTCACTCTGGAAGATTTTTGGGGTGTGAAGGCGGATTCGGTCGAAGCCCGTATTCTGAAGAAAGAGACTGATCTGTCGATCTCAGTGAGGAGCGTGGATCGTTGATCCCATTTCCGTCCTTTCAGAGGATTGTGCCTCTGAAAGAATTGGTCATCGCGTGAAGTGAAAATTCCCAGAGCCCGTAGCTCCGATACACCTAATCACAGTCGGAGGTCATATGAAGAGAGGGGGTCCATCAGAAGGCGCTAGCGCCCGTTATTCAAAAATTCAAAAGGAGAACAAGGGATTAGCAGGAGCCCGTGGGTTTTCATAGAACTTGCGCTTAAGGAGTTAAGTGGCATGTTGTAAAGCAGTTTTGGCTTCCAATAGGGGCCCGAAGAGTCAATTTGACTCAATTTATTGAACGATCCTTGACTGAGAGGTCGCAGAACCCCTAGGAGGGAGGGGGGGCTGCATCAAGTGGTATTAGAGCCACACAGTTTAATTTCTTTAGGTAAGAGGATATACTATGATACCATCAAGTGGTATTAGAGCCACATAGTTTAATTTATGTAGGTCAGAGGAGATACTCTGATACCATCAAGTGGTATCAAAGCCACATAGTTTAATTTATATAGGTCAGAGGAGATACTCTGATACCATCAAGTGGTATGAGAGCCACATAGTTTAATTTATGTAGGTCAGAGGAGATACTCTGATGCCATCAAGTGGTATCAGAGCCACATAGTTTAATTTCTATAGTTCAGAGGAGATACTATGATACCGTCAAGTGGTATTAGAGCCACAAAGTTTAATTTCTGTAGGTCAGAGGAGATACTAAATACCATCAAGGGGTATCAGAGAAGAAAATTGCTTGCAGACAACAGGAAAAGGGAAGAGGAGATAATACGACAACATCAAGTAGTATCAGAAGTTTAATTTCTCCTATAGACAATAGGTGAAGGAGGAGGTAGGCTATTGATGCTCTATGTAAAGGATTGTGTGCAAGTGTGCAACAGTCAACAAACAACCAGGTGGGATGTAGGAAAAGTTGGAGATACTCTCATTTGCAGAGTAGACAATAGACAAACAGGTGGACTGAAGGTAGAGAAGGAAGATGGCTACAGAAGGCCATAAGCGAGGCCGAAGAGAAGACCACCAACAAAAAAACAAGGAAGAAATTGATAGGGAGCTCAGTGAGATAAGAGAAGAAATGGAGAGGTTGACATTGAAGATGCAACATGAGGCAAATTTACATTGGAGGTATGAATGGCCTCTAAAAAGGAAAGCCAAATGGCCTGTTCAAAAGTTGTTGGCTAGAAGGAAACGACAGGTAGTGAGGATATGGACGAGGGAAGTTGAAACCCTCAGTGACATAGAGGAGAAAGTGGTTCACATCTGTGAGACAAAAGTTGGAAAGAGCCTCAGTGATGAGGAGGAGAAGAGATGAATTGATCTCATGAATTGTCAGGAGGGAAGTGATGAAAGTTCAAATTACCAAGTGGGAAATAAGATGAGATCAACAACTGATCTCATAGACTACTAGGAGGGTAGGGAAAAAATCCCAATTTGCCAGGTGGGAAAGGGAGATGGAGAGAGACTATCTGAAGGTATCATGAAATCAGCTGAGAGTTCATATCATCAAGGAGTTCTGATAGAGGAGGATCATAAATGCATCCTGGTCATTGGGGGAATTGAGATATTCCTTCCACATAGCCCAGTTGAGGCCAAAGCATGTGTTGCAGATGCAGTAGCAGAAGGAAAACCAGATGTGACTGTCATAAAGGAGGAGAAGGAGAAGGTACTAAAGTATTACCCATTAGAAGAATAGGAGCACACAGTTGAGTTTCTCACTTAGTGGGAGAAAGAATTGAAGTTGTTGGGATTGCATATGCCATCTAGGAACAGAAGAGGACTTCCATAATGCAGTCATGCAGATTAAAGGAGAACACCAACACGAGGAGAAGCTGGAGGAGGCTGGAGATATATTAGCAGAGGAACTGACATAAGTCAATCTGTCAGAGGAGGAAGCTAAGCAAAAACTTAGTGAGGAGACTGTAGAATTTGAGTTTGCAACATAGTGGCTAGCTAGTGCCACAGAGGATGAAAACAATATGAGAGATCATGATGATCTACCCATTGATAAAGGGGAGTTGTAGCTAAGCATATTGCAAAGGAAAATCCATCCAGTCGAGCAGTTGGAAGAGGATATTGATGAGATAAGGAAGTTGATGTTGAGGTCAGCATAGGAAGCTATAAGCATGAGGAAGCTGAGCAGAAGAGGAGGACATGTAGTAGCAGCAGGGAAGCAACAGAAGCAACAACAACGTAGAGGAGCAGGAAGACAACTCCAAAGAAGAGTTTGAGATACATGGGGATTTCAATAGTGGAGCAGATGAGCTCATGATTTTCCCAGTAGTGAAGTATGATGCAGGAGCATCACGCCAGCTATCCAACACATCCACATGCATTTAAGGAGGGGAGAGGCACCAACCCTCTCAGTTTGCCCTCATTTTAAATTTTAAAAATGTAATTAATGAAATTAAATGTTGTAAGGCTGAAAGAGCCACGTCGATGCCTTTGCACAAGCTGTAGAAAAGGTCACATTAAATGGATGATAGGCTGATGGCTCTAGATCCGATTTAGACTAGATGGCCATTGAATGTAATTCAATGAAATTAATGAGAGTTAGGTGAGTTGGAGGGAGAGCTCGAGGAGCCCCTCTTTTTTGAAAGCTCATTATATCAAAATTCATTAGATTCAGTTTTGAGAAAGTAATGAGTGAGTAGATAGCTCAAGAGAGGAGATAAGAGATGAGACTCAGTTGTAGTCCGAGGTTTTGTACACATCTATAATTGAAATTCACCTTAATATAAAGAAGTGCATTTTTTCCTGCATACGATTTTGTGTGTTTATGTGTTTTAAGAATGAATGGTATCGATGTGTTATGTATTCATATGTTGTAGATGTATGTTAGTTTCCGCTTGTAGGGTAAGGATAGAATTCTTTATCTATGAGGAGGCTGAATTATTCTGGGTTCTCAAGGCTTGTGCAAGGAGTGCACACCAGAGTTAGAGAAAAATCTTGGAATCTAGTGCAAGGAGTGTACTTGAACTCTCTTTTGAGTCTTGAGAAGAACGTGTCAGGCGTGCACATCAGGATAATTCAAAATCCCAAGAGGAGCCTCAAGGTTACTGAATACCTTGGAGGAAAGTCTGTGCAAAAGGCATATGAGACATAGTTGTTGAATACTCTGTAGAGCTCTNTGAGTCTTGAGAAGAACGTGTCAGGCGTGCACATCAGGATAATTCAAAATCCCAAGAGGAGCCTCAAGGTTACTGAATACCTTGGAGGAAAGTCTGTGCAAAAGGCATATGAGACATAGTTGTTGAATACTCTGTAGAGCTCTACCAAGAGGGCATTGAGCAGGTGAAAATGTGCACATGAGAACCTTGTTTCGAGTTTTGAGAAGAGGAGTGTCAGAGGAGGACACTCATAGAGTTGTTGAATAATTTGTAAGCTCAGAAAGGAGTGCCAAGACGACCCATATATCCCTTCAAAGAACACAAGGGACATAGATCTTTGAGGTTCGAGCAATTGAAGCTCAAGGTGAGACAGGGTTGTTGATCAATCTGGAGGAAGACCTATGCAAGGAGTGACCAGGACAACACTTAGAAAAGTGTTGCAAGAATTCATTTGAAAGACTTCATCAAGCACAAGGAGAGTGTGGAAGTGTGAACTTGTTTCAAGTTCAAAAATCTCAAGAGGAAGAGTACATAACGTGCCAGGAGGGCATCAAGAATCCTTTGAAGAAAGCCAAGGGTCGTGACCCTTAGGAGACTGGGAAAGATAAAACTCAGGAGGAATAATGCCACTGCACATAGAACCTGTGCAAGGAGTGCAGGAGGAAGAGACAGTCTGAAACCTAGACTGTGGGCAAAGTGCATGGCATGCATAGGAGAACTTGCTTGAAGTTCGACAAGCTCAGGAGGACGAGCACTAACTGCCAGGAGAGCACCAAAAGTTTTATGGCAAGGAAGAAGACCTGAACCCCTTTTGGTTTGAGCGAGTTTAAGCTCAGGAGAAATAGTGCTTTCAACAACACAGGGAGAAGACAATTCATTTGAACTTGCAGAGGGAGGATCAAAGGGGCGAGCCCTTTGAGTTTTAAAGAATTCAAGCTTAGGAGGGATAAAGGTTCCCAAAAACGCAAGTTGAGACTCAACAGTCGACTCGTAGGAGAAATCTCAAAGGCCACAGCCTTTGACACTTGCAAATTTTCCCAATTTCGGGAGGAAGCCAAAGATTAAGTGGAGAAGCTATAGTAGCCACCAGATCAATTGCAAGGAGAAGATCTGGATCATCGAATTCCACGTCCAGACACCCAAAGAAGTGATCAAAGGAGAGGAACAAACCCCATCCATCAGATTTGGGCGCGAAGGATCAACAAGCATTGGATCCAGGTAAAGTGCATGAGACTTAAGCCTTTTGAAAGTGCACATGAGAGCAGGATAGTCAAAGTCTCGAAGTTTTGAAGCCAACCGGAAATATTCATTGTCTAGAGGGACAAGTAGCAGTAGATTAGAGAGTTCGGGAGATAAATCTCTGGAAGATTGGCATGGAGCAAAGCACAATATTCGCGAAGTCGTGAAGGGTGGAGAAGATCTGGGTCATTGGATCCAGAAGGACATGTGGTGCAGATCCGTGTGTTTTAGAGAAAAGGTACTCTGGAAGAATTGATGAGTGGAGATGAAAGGACTCGTGAAGCCTGAATTTGCGAGGTCATCAAAGTCGTCCGTGAAGGAGGACACTTGGCAGAAGATTTGCTAGTCTGAAGACTTAACACTCCGAAGGTTTTGTGGAGAGTTGGTTCAAAATTACTCGAAGCACAGGAACTCAAACTTATTGTGGGCCGTTGATCCCAAAGAAGAACGTGGACCATCGATCTGTGAAGGGATGCGTGGAGGAAGAAGGTTCACTCCGTTGGAAAATCACTCAAGAGGATTTGTGGGCTGTACAGGTGGATTCAGCTGAAGCCTGAATTCCGAATAAAGAGATTGAGCCTTTGATCTTAGTGAGGAGCATGGACCATTGATCCTGTTTCCGTCGTTTCAGAGGATTGTGCCTCTAGAAGAATTGGTCGTCATGTGAAGTGAAAATGCCCGAAGCCCGTAGCTTCGAAGTGCCCTTTGGATAGGCACCCGATCACAATCATAAGTCATATGAGGAGAGGGGGCCCATCAGAAGGAGCTAGCACCCATTATTCAAAAATTAAAAAGGAGAGCAGGGGCTTAGCAGGAGCCCGAGGGTTATCATAGAACCTGCGCCTAAGGAGTTAAGGGGCCTGTTGTAAAGCAGTTTTGGGTTCCAATAGGGGCTCGGAGAGTCGCTTCGACTCAATGTCTTGAACGATCCTTGACCGAGAGGTCGCAGAACCCCTAGGAGGGAGGGGGGGATGCATCACCTTCACCTATTCCACTCCATCCTTTAGTTTTATAATCATATAAACTTATATTAATAATTATTTTCGCATTCTCCTTAAAATAAGTGTCAATATAGGAAGGACATGGAAATTCTAAAAGAGCATTTTTCTAGAGCCTATTGAGAATTAAGGAAATTTTTAATGATCTATACTTATCTAAAAGTATATAATTCTTTGTCAATTTTAATAATTCTTAAAATACTAATTATAAAATGTTAGGTGATATTATTTTTTAATAAAATATTCATAAAATTTGTATTAGAGTAAAATGTTGTGAAACCATTTCATCGAAAGTGTATAGACCAAAGTGTATTATTATTCTTTGTCTTTGTTATTTTAAATTTAGTTGGATAATATAAATTAAAAAAATCTTTGGAAAATTAAATATTAATAAAATATAATCATTGTTATTTTAGTAAACAATTATATTATAACTTTGTCTWGTAATCTTTGAAAAATAAAAACTAAAAAAATAACATTATTATTACATCATCAACATTATTATTAGTGAATAATTATGTTATAATGTTATTATCATAATATATGAAAAAGACATAATATTCAAATCACAATCATTTCACTCATCATATTTAAGTATTTTGTTTTTCTAAACACATTTAATCAACATATTGTATCTTGTTGGACAACAAACAATTCACCTTAAACAACAATTGAACATTATATGGCATTAATGGTTATAACTTTTTGCAATCATAATCTGAATTAAACTCTTTAATAAAAGTAATGTTAAACATTATATGGCAACTATAAATTTAAATGAGTTATACATATCAAATTTCACTTAAAAACTGAGAAACCATTAACAATGTTTGTCATTAGCATACTGATATTACATTTTATAAATCAAACAACAACAACAACCACAACATTATATGAAAAACATAATATACATGAGAGATATAGATATGAATATACATGTCAAACATACATCTCAATAAAAGATGCAATAAACATGTCATATATAGATCTCCAGTCAAATATAGAACAATCAGTATAAATGTCAATCAATACCACTACTAGCTAGGTCCACCACTAGAGCTAGGTGCATCAATGTATCTACTACCAGAGGTAGAGACTATATTGATAACAACTATATAAGAAACAAATGTTAGCATAAGTGCATTTTCAAGTGTATCTATATCAATATCATGAATATGTGCATCAACAATACTCGATGTGATCATAGTGTCCAAAGCATCAGAAGATTGTAAAACATGTGGAGGAAGATGAAGAAGAGGGGGATCGATGGATGATGACAGATGTGGACTGGGAAAAAGACAATGATAGGAAGATGGTGACACAAGTAGAGGAAGAGGGGGAGGAGGAGGATCATACATGGATACAGGTTCAAAAACATGTGGAGGGGAAACATGAGGAGAAGGAGGAAGAGACATGGATGGATGATCGATAAATGTTGCAACCGAATCATGTGGAGGAGAATTAGGAGGAGGAGAGGGAGGATCATGTGGTGGATTATATTATGTCGATGGCTCTGTTGATGAGCAAGATGTTGTGTGACCATGAGCACCAACCCTCCATGTATCGATGAGGTTGACTGCACCAACAATACGACACATCAACATCGTCATGTCATGAGGAAAATGCCTCCACGTAGTAGAGAGTGCTTATACTCGTAATATTTCTCTAGAAGGTACATGTACCACTCCATGACTAGTCATGACATGACATAGCTCATCCGCCGCCTCTAGCCAAACTCTCAAATCCAACCTGTGTGGCATGTGGGGTCTCTGTATTACTGGAGGCTGCTCCTCTGCCTCCTCCATTACCTCATCCCCAACATATTTGCCAATATATACAAAACAATAGATAATAATTAAAATATAATTGAAATGAAATGTTACAATAAATTACATGTGCATTAAATAAGACATAAAAATATGCAAACAGATTGATAAAAACATAGTGATAATATTACCTCTCTCATCTGGTGGCTCTTCTGTTGTAAACCATATGTTTGGACATCCTCTCCAATCTATCCCCACATATGGGTACTCTACAATATGGAGGACATTATCGTCCTTGATAGACAATAAATCAATAACTTCCCTTCCCATCGGAATAATGAGATACTTAAATTGGCCCCTCTTGGGCATCAATTTCCCCCACATGCACATACACGCATCAAACATAGGCCTAGTAGGAAATATGGGTACCACTCACCAAGTGGCATGAACCCTCTCAAAAAATAGTGTATACAACTCATAGGTGAATAGGAAGAATCTCTTCCCAGACAAAACGAAGAAAAAATGATCTAATGCACGAAAAAATTGTCTCAAAAAAACATATCCCCACCTAATCAATCATAGATCCCATAAAAAACTATCTACATAATACAACATAGAGCAACTAATGCACTTACCGTCAGAGCTATACTATGGCAGTGATGATAGCATATAACACATGCACCTAACACCCTCTCTCTCAAATACACATATCTAGAGTTGACCACCTTTAACCTAGAACTTTGAAGTTGAAGGAATATCCAGACTGACATGTCTTTGCACATATGTCAGTTGGGTCTCTCCTACAACACCTAGTGGTAGTGTAGGGAAATGGGGAAAATACACCCCCTTCTAGACAACCCAATGATGAAATAGACATCCTCCTCCATGGAATGATACCACATATTGGAACTGACCCTAAACCCATGTCTCCCATGATCACATCGATAGATCAACTGCTGTAACAATACAAAGTTCTCCCTAAGGGATATTCCCTCCTAATAAAACTTTGGGAGGCCAATATCCATCAAAAGGTCATGTGTATGATGTGAAATAGGATGAGGGTAAGCCTCCCTATCCCTCTCTCTAGCCTCCCACTCACGCATAAAATCATATGTCTCGACCTATTGTCGCCCCACCTCCTCCTGATCTCATCGTCGTCATCTTTGACTCACATACAAATATTGTTAGGCACATATATAAAGATAAAATAATTTGAAATTTTAAAACAAAAACATACATAAATGACATGTATTTAAAAAAATCCAAAATTGAATTTTTTTTGCAAAGAAATATTTAAAATAAACCAGTGCACCTCCAATAGTTCATATGCCCCGTAGTTAGTGCGCTATCTCAGAAAAACAACACAGCTAAGTGATGCGTCCGATACGACTATCTGCATGGACAAAGTGATTTTATCTGTACCGATTCATCTCATTAACAAAGACACACTGCAACACTAAAATTTATAGCACACAAATCCACGGTTCCCTTTGTTAAACCGAATGCATCGGTGCACCATGTCTACCAAAGCACCAACATGTTGTCTATCGATGACATTGTCTTTATGACACTGGTGCATTTGGTGGATTAATGGGCACCACTAAGATAAACTTCATTATCTTAGTCGAAGCGATGCGAGGAGTTGCTATTAACGCATCGGCACCACTATGATAGTGGAGCATCGACATTTTGTACATCAGTGCATTGTAAAGGATAGAGCACCAGGAACGAGGCATCCAATGAGACACCCTGCTATGAAAATTCGGGAAATATATGTCTTGATGCATTGGATTACAATGGTTGCACAACTACGTTAAATTTTATAAATCACTATGTCAGTGGTGTCGTTAGTTAAGTGAAGTGTATCGATGGGTAATGTTAAACGACACCAGTGCGATTTATTTGGTGCATGCATGCTTTTTATAATATATGGTGGTATGTTTTAACATTGACGAACCGAGGCATTATGTGTTCGGTCCGCACTGGTGCGGTTGGTTAAAATTTGTGCATTTCTAGGTTAAATTTTCTTATAACGTTGAGCCAATGGTGTGGTTTATGAAGTGAAATGTGACGATGCGGGTAGAATCCCATTGTGCATGTTTTCAGGGAGTTTTGAAGGATGCATTGGGTTGTAAATGATAGATAACCAAGAATGAGGCGTCTAATGAGACACCCCGCTATGAAAAATCAGGAAATATATGTCCTGATGCATTTATGTATACATTATCTGTGCATTGGATTACAATGGTTGCACCACTATGTTAAATTTTATAAATTGTTATGTTAGAAGTGTCGTTAGTTGAGTGAAGTATAGAGGAGCGTAATGTTAAAAAACACCATAGCGATTTATTCAGTGCATGTATGTTTTTTATAAAGTATGATGGTGCGTTTGATTATTGACGCGTCGGGGTGTTATTTTTTTTTTATGCCTCGGTGTTGTTGGTTGGAATTGGTGCACTGCTAGGTTAAATTTTATATATCATTGAGCTAGTGGTGTGGTCAATGAAGTGAACTTTGGTGGTACGGGTAGAAGCTCATTGTGCTAAGTTTTGGGGCGTTCTGAAGGATGCACCACTTTGTTTCTAATAATTCATCACAATGCACTTAAGTAAATCACATTGGCGTGTACATTTATGTGGTGCACTGGAGGTGGTGCTCACTATGTATTTAACACAGTACACACCTCTTCATGGTGAACCGAATCGTCTAGGCGCACCGTGCGAAATTGAAAAAAATCACAAACTTCAAACTAAATTGTAATTTTAAATGGATGAAAATGCAAATAGGAAGGTAATAAATAATTTACCTGGTCTCTTCTATCCTAAGGAGGCATGGTTGCATCGTTGAGATGAAATGAAAATTTATGTTAATTTCCAAAATTTGGAAATGCGTGGAATCCACCAATGGAGATATTCAAGTCGGTGTAGAGCATCGGAAACAAGGCGTCTTAGGAAGAAAGGTGAGCATCGGTGTTTGCTTGAGAGTTTGGAAGCATGGGGTGCACTATAACAATGAAAATTGGTTTGGTATATATTTTTTAATTTACCCTACTTTGGTTCGCTTTGGGACATTTAGGTGCACTGGGGTGTAATATGCAATGACACCGGTGCAATTTATTTGGTGCATATAATTTTATTATAATGTATGATGGGTGTGTTTAAACATTGACTCTTTGGGGCATTATGTTTCAGATACGCCCTAGGGTGATTGATTAAACTTAGTGCCCTGCTAAGTTAAATTTTATATATCATTGAGATAGTGGTGCGGTTAATGAAGTGTAACACACCGATGTGGTTATCAATACATTTTTCACTGGTGTCGGGGCGTTCCAAAGGACGCATCGCTTTGGTTTTTTGGTAATTTGTCACGATGCGCTAGCTTGAATACCATTGGTGCGGACAAATATAGACACATCGACATAGGTTCTCACTATGAAATAAGGTTTGGGGTACACCCTAGGGCTATTTATTAAAATTGGTGCAATTCTAGGTTAAATTTCATATATCATTGAAATAATGGTGCGGTTAATGAAGTGTAATGCACCGATGCGGGTATAATCCCACTTTGCGCTAGTGTCGAGGCGTTCTGAAGGACGCACCACTTTCTTTTTTGGTAAATTTTCACGGTGCACTAGCTTGAACGAAACCAATGTAGACATATATAGACGCACCGATGACGATTCTCATTGTCTATTTAACATACTACACACCGCTTCAGAGTGAGCTGAACCATCCAGGCACACCACGCGAAAATTGAAAAAAATTCCCAATTTCAAGCTAAATTTTAATTTTGATTGGATGTAAATGCAAATAGGAAGGTAATAAATAATTTACCTACTTTATTATGTTACGAGGAGGCATGGTTACACCGTTGAGAGGAAATGAAAATTTGTAGTAATTTCCAAAATTTGGAAATGTGTGGAATACAACAATGGAGTTATCCAAGTCAGTGTAGAGCATCATAAATAGGGCGTCTTAGGAAAAAATGTGAGCATCGGTGCTTGCTTGAGAGTTTGAAAGCACGAGATCCACTGTAAAAATAAAAATCGATCTAGCAATTTTTTATTTATTTACCCTAACTCAGAGCGCCTTTAGACAGATAGGTGCACCTATGTGTGTTGTTCAACAACACCGGTGTGATTTATTCGGTGCATGTAATTTTATTATAAATTATTGTAGTAATATGAGAACATGGACACACCGAGGTGTCATTATTCATGAACGTTCCAATGCGTCTATTTCTTAAAGGTGCACAGATTAAAAAAACCTTCGCAAAAACCTCCCATAACCCACCTCTGCTATGAATAGTTATTGGGCATTTGAACATTTAAGCACTGGT
>SNQJ01S0019880.1:150450-167907 GCA_010110895.2 Picea sitchensis
CAACTCCTACAGGGAGTTGCAACCACTGTAATTTATTTTGTATAACATTGTCAGTGCAAGAAGGTAACAATTTTCCTTAAGAATATGTAAGAATAGAATAAAAATGGAATATGGGAGAAGATTCATACCTATGTGAAAAAGTAAGATGATTGGATGAGAAAGATATCAAAAGATAGTGAACAATGGAAAAATTGTAAGAAAAAACGTATTGAATGGGCGTTGGAAATATTCCAATGTAGGCACTTGTCAGTGTACCAATACCCAAGTATAGAAGTATTTCCCGGAAGGACCCATTAAAGATATGTAAAGAATGTGAGGTGTTTATGGGGTTTACTTATGGGCATGGGGTCATTAACATGCAAGAAAATGTATGGACTCACCTCCATGAGTGCCTTTGTAAAGGGTGCGCCACTTGAGTTACCCTTTCCTCGATCCTTTTTTCATTCCAAACCCCTCATTTTCCTTTTTCTTTATTTATTTGATTTTCAAGTCCCCTTAAAAAGGTTTCAAGCATTTATTATCACTTCCTTTGATTTGTATTCATGATATATTCAAGTCATTTTTATTAATAATGTGTTCATTGGCATTAGGAATATGGGTGATTTCCATTAATGAGGGGGTAGATCTAGAGTATGGATTGTTATCATAGGATTTGTACTTGTGAAAACCCAACACAAGTCCCCAAATCTATGCAACTATGGAATATCCTATCATTGCCACCTTAGTAAGAACTTCCCACATTTTAGTGATTGAAGAGGTCCACCATAGGTGAGGCTTACCCAGTGACCTCAAGAGATCAAAGTAACAAGTAAAGTGGCCAAGCCTATCACCCCCTCTCTTAGTCACCTAAATATTTGTCTAGGTCAAGGTAATAAAATAAGATTGAAGTTGGTTTGAGTACCTGCTTGGAACAAGAACAATTTACAACATATATGTAATGATTTCCAAGCTCAAACATGCAATTAATACCTCATAAGATGCTAGACAACATTCATTACTAAGGCTGGTACAAATTTGCAGCAATACAATAATATTATAAAAACAATATGAATTTGTAATAACAAAAAATAAAAGAGCTTAAAATCTCAACAATTGACCAATAAAATTAAGCATTTACCACACATAATAACATTATCCAATTGCTTAAGAGAATTTTTGAGCAAGTTAAACCACATTTACAAGAGTGTATGCAACAAATTAGAGAGTATTATGATGGTTGTAGAAAACTTTTGCAACAACAACAAGTTTACTAGTGAGTTAGTGAGTGTTAGTGTTAGAAAAATTAGTAGAAAGCTCGAGAGAATTGAAAGAGAGTGTTTTCTGATCAATTTCACCAATAGAGAGATGTATGATGAGTGCCTTTTAGGGATATGGAGTCCTTATAACAACAACACAACAATTCTTGAATATTTAGCAAGTAGAAACCAGGAGGTGGGGCTTAAAATCTAAGGTGTTGACACATTAGGGCCTTAGGGTTTAAACCTTAAAGAGAGGGATTGATAGAGTGAAACCACTTTTGGGCTCTAGAATCCGTTTCTCCCTTATTGATGCTTCAACTATATTAAAATAAATGTCTAGGGAAATTTATTCAACTAGATTAAAATCAACTAGCAAGGATTTCTTCAGAAATTTTGGACAAAATTAACCTTGTGAGAGGAGGAAGCACTTATGATCCTCTCTTAGGGTTTCACCAAGGAAGATGTCTAGCATGAAAAAGAGAAATTACCATGAAGGATTTATAGCACAAATATAAAACTACATAAATTTCACTTACTTCACCAAGATATCATGAGATAAAACCCTAATTGCAGAAATTCCATCCAAAAATCAGAAAAAGTATCCACAAATTGATTCTCCAAGCAAGTCACATAAGTGTAGAAGAGAGAGATATCCGAGTAGGGAAAACATTTCAGACTTGTTCGCACAAATGGTGAGTGATGAATCATGAAAAATGAAAATGAGATGGTCCTGTATTTATATGAGGCCATCTAAAGCAATTTTTCCACTTTAAAATATCAACAACAAATTAGAAGAGGGTTGACCCCCTTCATTTTCCTTTACAATTTCAAAAAATGAAAAATACATGAAATAAAACCCTAAAGAGGGTGATGTCATGTACTAGTAGGGTGACATAGGGATACAAAATGTGATTTCCAACCTCAATGAGTGGAACATTGGGCCTCCAAAGGCCATGTGTCATGCTCCTGTGTGCTAACGTCCCAAGCCACGAGCCTCCAAAGGCAACATCAAAGTGTAGAAGGTGACGCCATGTGTGGCTCATCATCCTTCACTGGGAAAGGTCCTGCAAATACAAACAAGTATTCCCTCCAAGGGTCCACAAGTCATATGAATCATGTCAAGTAAGCCACATTTAATACAAGAAACACCCAAAGAAGTGCATTAAATCCTCCTTTTCAAATTAAACAAATGCTCAAAGACCTTATAAACTTTGCCAAATTTAGGTATGGGAGGGGTGTCATGGTGCCCTAATGGGTAGGCCAAACCCCAAGCCAAGGAATGTTTCCTAAAGGCCTTATCTATAACATGTAATAAGTATGTGGTGGATTGGATAAGGACTCTTGAAAATGGGTTTCTTGACATATCAAGGGTTCATATTCTCTCATTTATGAGTGTCTTTGTGGAGGGTGTGCTACATCCTTGAATTTCCCTTTGTTTACAATGTAATTTTTTTCCAAGCCCTTTATTTTTCTTTTTATTAATTCTGAGCATTGAGTGCTATGTGCAATGGAAATAAAAAGAGCACCGCAATGCCACTTGAAGTTAGAACACATTGAATGTTGTATGCACTGGAAATTAAACAACACTGCAATGCATTCCCCCATCAAGCGAGGCATCATTTATTCATTCTTTTTATTTAAAATTCCTTTATTCATTCAAAGAATAATTTCATGGCTCTCAAGACTTTAGGGAAAGATTTTATGTATGATGTCAGCTACAACACCTCTGGGACTTTATCCCCTTCTTCCCATGAAATGAGGTACAAGCCCTTCTTGGGGTCAATGCACCCAAAAACCCAAAATATGAGGAAATAGAGGGGAAGAAGTGTGGAAAGTGGTAAGTATGAGTAAGGAATGGTACAATGATCCTTTAAGGATACCCTCCAGTAGCAACCCTTTTATTGAGGGTGACCCACTTACTAGGATGTATCTGTAGGAGCTAGTTGACTCTTTCGATTAGACCCAGTAGTTGACTAAGAGATAGTTGGTCGACAATTGTAGTCGAAAATGTAAGTCAATAGAAGTATCTGCTAACTGACCGAACCTGACATTTAAGTAGTTACAATTGCTTGGTAACTAGACATATAGGAATATAAATAGACAAGCACATGGATACTATGATGGCTCCTATCGAGATATTGTATACATTGTACTGCATTGCTATATCCTTTAATAAATACAGATCTTTGGGCTCTCACTACTTGTTTATGTCATTGTCTATATCTATATGTGTGTATATTCTAAGTTGCTTATGTAAGGAATACTGGTAACTCTCCCTACTTTACCCTATATTACAACATTGGTTTTGTTGTCAATAGTTCTGGACCTGGGCATTCAGAAGTATACATAGATGTCAAACCTTAAAGATATACGTGAATGGTGGGAACACAAGACTGAGAATTACATTAAGAATTATGCCAAAAGAAACAATATTTCACTCACAAAAGCAAGAGCAAGATTCTTCTCGAAAGAACATGAAAGATTTTTAGAGGCCATCCTTGAAGTGTTATTTCAGTACATCAACAAGTCGGGTAATGTGTAATTTGACAACCAATGAGAAACTAGGCCTCAAGCTTACTAATAGAGGATGAACGAATTTGCACACTGGTTCGGTAGAGTTGTCGAAGACTATATCTTAGAGCATGTCGTCGAAGCTCGAACATCTCTTGATAGAATAAAAGAAATATTTTACACTGACTTGCACGAAGGATTCTTGTGTATTGTTCCTACATTGCTTCATAAATTACTCCTTGACAAGGGAGTCGATAAAATTGTTGAATACTGACCTCGACTATGCACACCATTACCAAATAGTAACTTTCAAAAGAGGGATGAAAATTGGGAAGGATTTCTCGACGCAAAGTGAAAGGACACAAGAAAATCCTGGGATTATTTTTTGAAGAAACAAACATGGCCATTAATATCGACTTAGAGTAATTTGGGGCGGCGATAGAGGGTCGATCGAATTTGTGAGATACCACAAGGAAAGCATACCAAAAGTTATGATTACTGAACTATAAATGTCATTGAGAGGAAAGAAATCACACAAGCAAACCATTAACATCCAGAGATTAGAGCGGGATAAAAGGAAAAAAAAAGGGAAGAAATTCGTAACATGTGGAACAATCATAAGTCAAATAGAAAAATGATCGAGGAGGGTAAGTCTGATAGAGCATGTGAGCAGTCTTAGTCTGAAATAAATTGACCAGAGCGAGAATAACAACAGCTACGGTGACCCTCGACAGAAGTGATGCTGAGTTGATAGAGGATAGATTGAACTCCTATCAACTGGAAGATGAACTTGAAAGCATGGATTACGAAGAGTCAGGACCAACAATACACACTTCTCTCATGCAAGAAACCATCCCGTGACTAAGAGTATTCCTCCAACAAAAACTTCAGATCGATGACCAATCTGCAAGATTATGGTATAGAACCGCCAAGCATGGAAACCTATGAGATGCGCTCATTGTTGATCCAGAAAGAAATGAATCTGACAACATACTCATCCAATTTAAGGATCTCACCAACTCGACCCCCTTACCAAATCTATTATCAAGAGAAGAAACTAGTTGTAGTCATGAACCGACATGACCATTGGACCGACATTTAGTTGAGTATAAAGATCAAAGTTATCAAATCAAAGAGATACTTTCTATAGTCAACAAGAAACAATTATTCCTCAAGTACCACCCAATAAAAGATCAACCAAGAGAAAAGGTGACACAAGAAAACCCGATCGAGGATTTGACAAATCAGTGGAAAATTGTGGTAACTCAAGCACCACAGAAAGTGAGTACCTCTAAAAAGATAATAAAAATGGGATTTAACCACATTCCCCTATACGAGGGAGATGAGGACCCAAAAATACACTAGTTCGTGTGCAATTTTTTTTTGGATTCCATAGACATCACAGATGAATATAAATAGATGGCGCAATTCAGAGCCCTCTGACACCGTGCCCTGACATGGTTTATAAACTTTATAGAAAATCAAAACCGAAAAAAGTCAGACATAAAAGATAGATTTCTATTATTTTTCAAAGTCCAAGATGTCTTGCACTTGGCTGCACAAAAGTTAAAAGAAATAAAATAGTGACCAAACGAATCGGTACGAGAGTATGATAAAATATTCAAAGATCTCTTAAGCCAAATTCCAACAACGATTGACCAAATATTGCTAGTTCAGTGGTACATAGCTGGTCTACTGCAATGGATCTACTCTCCACTACGCTTGTATGAAATAACCCCCTACGAAGGTGCGTTAAAAAAATCACAATGCATCGAGTCGGATGACGATGGCCTGTCAACTTCTTTATCGACCAAAAGACTCGAAGAAAAAATAGAGCACTTACAACAAACGATAAATAAATTTTCCATAAGGAGAAATGAACTTTGGTGCAATTCATGCTGCGAAGAAGGACATACGAAGGAAACGTGTAGCCTCAACGATCAACCACCAACAACAAMATACGCACATAGAGTACAAGATCAAAAATATTGTAAYATATGCAAGTGTTTGACTGATCATAATGTACAAGATTGTCCACATAACTTGAAAAACACTAAGTGTTTCCACATCTGCAAYGCTTCCAATCACAAAACATCAGAATGACATTTCAATGCACATAATCAAGCCAGTGTACGAAGAGTCTATCACATGGAAGCCAATGACCAAGCTAATAATTACGGTTGAAGAGACAACTACTATGGTCAAGGTCGAGGAGGCCGCGGTTGATTTGGTGGTCGGGATCGAGGTCTAGGATGACCATCCTGCTACAATTGTTGGAAAGATGACCACATCAGTCTAGATTTCCCAATGAAATACATAATCGACTTGAAATTCTACAATATATGCGGCATCGATGATCACTCATTAGAAGAGTGCCCAATAGTGCTCGACAAAATTATGACTAGAAAAAATGTAAATCTTCTACATGCAGTATCAAAAGAAGAAGTGTTGAATTCAAAAAATTTAAATATCATCACAAGATCTGGTGCAGGACAAGATATTAACAATACCCCCTTACAAGACCGACATAGAAGGAAGGATAGTTTCTTTCCAAATCATAATAAAGAAGAAAAAAATATGAAAGAAGCTATCAAATTCTTTAAGCAAAACACTGAAAGAAAGAATGACGATATTATACAAGAATTCCTACAACCATCACAAGAAAAACAGTCAATTGGTTGATTGGTAGAACTGCTAAATATATTAAAAGAATACAAAGAAGGACAAAGGCCATCAAAGGATGTCAGACAACTCTCATATAAGCATAAAGATTATGGTCCACGAGTCGACATAGAAATCAATGAAGTATTGATCAAACAAGTAGTTGTCGATTTTGTATCTCAATTCGATATATTACCCTAAGAAACTTGGATAAGACTAGGTCGACTTGCTTTAGCACCAAGTTTTAACTATCTCAAACTAGTGGATCAAATATTGATAGAGCCCATTGATATACTCAGAAACATTGAAACTCAAATAATGGGTATTCTGACTCAAGTTGACTTTGAAGTCATCGACCTAGTCGAGGGGATTCCAACATATGTAACACTTGTTGGTCGGCCATGGGGTCAAAAAATGAAAGAAAATATCTCTCTRGAAAAATATAGAATCARATTAAAAGGCGATGGAAGAAAAATAATCATTCCCTTGGATCTAAAAGAAGGAAAACCATGGATTGAATAATGGGATGGAGACCAAGAGGCTCAGTTCTTGTATCAAATAAACAATGAAAAAAGATATTATGTAGAACCGACTGCACAAGGAGAATTTTTTAGAGAATCTCCCATGTCGGTCGAACATAATTCTGACTCCGCTCTATATAACTGGAAAAATGAGAATTCTGAAGCACACGTGAAAGATTTTTGGTCCATTTAAATCATCCCAAAGCATCCCATAACGTGCTACTCTATCCAGACAATTCCAATAGTGTATGAAAACAAAATTCGACAAACTCCCAATCTCATACCAACCGACAGTTGAATAAGCAAGCCCTTATGATATAATGAACGACATACACTTTCGACACATGTCAAAGAAGTGTCGAAATTCCTTGGAGAGTAAGGAAGGACACAGAGCCTCATGGAAACCTTCACAATCCAAGCGACAAGATGGTGGGATACACACTCCCCCAAGTTACAAATGTGGATGACCTTGTCGACATATTTCATCGAATCTTTCGGAGACCAGAAGTTGTCCATAGTTGTCGATATCCCCATTTTTAGGATTAGATATGATCTAATAGAGCATATTCATCTATGTAAAAATGAGTGGCGAAGAATAGGTTACAGAGATGAAAGGGTGTGGCTCCACATGTTTCCAAGCACATTAGACAAAATACCAAATAAAAGGTATAAGATCGAAGAATCTTGTGACCATACATTAAATTGGGCAGAAATTAATGAAAACTTTGTGCAATACTTTGAATTCAATCTAGAAGAGGAACACTTGAGAGAAGCAACACAACAAATCATAAGCTTCTTAGAAAATCTAACACCAATTGCAAAAAAATAAAAAGGGAATATGAAGATGGATTCAGGATCGACATTGAATTGCAATCTTGTGTCGACAGAAAACAAGGAAGTCTCGACAACACAAAGACTTGACATGGAAAATATAAGATGTCTAGGACAAAGCTTTCAATGGAAAAGGGACCACCCATCATTGCAAAAGCATGTGAAATCAATATTAAATATAGCTACGAAACAAAAATAATATCATGAACAACCTGACTTCCCAAAAATATTTACAAAAATTGAAGAAGGGGAATGTTATCTTGACAAAGCAAAACCACCAAAATGGATGGAGTTTGAAATTAAAACAAAATAATTTGACATATCAAACGACGACTGCCCAAAAATGGTACAAATAGACGATTATTGGGAGGACAAGCAAATAGCTCACATAGTCAACCTGTTAAAAGAATATCAATAAGTTTTTTTTCGTGACTACAAGGACTTGAAAGGACTTGTAGAGGAAATGGGATAGATGAAGATCGAACTCATTCCAATATCAAATCCAATCCCATACAAACTATCCCATAAATATAAGTTGATCGTCCAAAAATATATCGAAGGAATGCTACAAGCAGGTATCATTTGCCCCATTGACAAAGCAAAATGGGAAATCCCCATGGTGGTGCAACCAAAGAAACATGATCCCAAGAAACTAAGAATCTGTGTCGATTTCAGGGGATTTAATAAATTGACCATGACAGAGTCGTTCCCCACCCCCTTCACTGATGAAATCATTAATGAATTCGTTGGTCATGAATTCTACTCATTTACCGATGAGTTCTCAGGTTATAACTAGGTGTTGATACCAAAAGAAGATCATCCAAAGACAACATTCGTCTCAGAAATTGGCTCTTTCACCTACAGAGTCATGCCATTTGGATTGAAGAATGCACCGGTAGTCTTCTCAAGAATAGTTGTTAAGGAATTTCAAGAATATATATATATATATAACTATGGATGTCTACTTTGATGATTGGACGATATACATCCTATTTAAAAATCATATACAATGGCTTAGGCTTATGCTAGAATGATGCAGGTGAATCCAATTATCTTTAAACATCAAGAAATGCATATTTTCTACACCAATTGGAATCATATTAGGACATGTGGTATGTAAAGAAAGAGTAAAGGTCGACATGGAAAAGATTAAAATTATCCTCGACTTAAAGTCAACCAAAAGAAAATAAAAATTTTCCTGGGACACACTAGATACTATAGAAAGTTTATATGCCATTATTCGGACATCACATTTCCAATGGATGAGCTTCTAGGAAAAGAAATCGAGTTCATATGGAGCCATGATTGTCAGGAATCCTTTGAATTCCTAAAGAAGAAGCTGGTTGAAGCTCCCAAACTAAAATTTCATGATTGGTCGAGAAGGTTTCATTTACATGTCGATGTCTCCAATATTGTTGTTGGGTCGGTCCTAGTGCAGCCATATGACGACACAGTCGATCATCCAAACGCATACAGAAGTTGAAAATTGAACAAGGCAGAAATAAACTATTCGACCACAGAAAGGGAAGCCATATCAATGATATTCACTCTACAAAATTTTCGTCATTACTTACTTGTCAATCCATTCACATTTTTTCCAAACCATCAAGCATTGAAATGTTTGGTTAATAAATCGGTCTACCACAACAATATTTGTCGTTGGCTACTTTTATTTCAGGAGTTTGAGTTTGACATAATCATACGACCTGGAAAAAGAATGTCTGACCCGACCACCTGTCACGACTTGAAATGAGATAAGACCCGACAGGCATCGATGACGACCTCCTAGACCCACACTTATTCCGAGTTGAAGTTGCTCCTAAGGATTTAGAAGATATAGAAAACTCTTAGAAGAACTAAAGGCTCTGGAATATCTCCTAACAAACAAAAACAAAGTGTTAGCCTTAAAAGATGCACAATTCACAATCATAAACAAGTATCTGTATAAAATGGGAACTGATGACATCCTAAGGAGATGTGTTCCTAAACACGAAAGGGAAGAAGTCATTAATGAGGATCACGCAGGACCAACTAGGGGTCACTTCTAGGTCGACACGACAACTAGGAAGATACTGCAAGTAGGCTTGTGTTGGTCGACTCTACATAAAGACTATCGGGTTCAAGCTAGAAAATGTGTTATATGTCAAAGGCTTGGGCGACCTATGTGGAAAAATGAAATGCCTATAAACTTAGTAAATCCTAATCGAGCATTCAAAATCTGGGTTGTCGATTTTGTTGGGCCCTTTCCACAGAGGGAAAGAAGAACTGGTGCTAAGTATATCATCACTATTGTAGAATATTTGACTAAGTGGGTAGAAGCTGAACCGGTCGAATCATGTATCAAAGAGGTCGCAACAAAATTCATCTATGAGAATATAATCACAAGGTTCAATTGTCCTCTTACACTAATTAGCGACCAGAGCACACACTTTGTGAATGAAACAATTAAAATCCTGCTAGAGAAATTTTTGATCGGCCATAGATGAACGACAAGAAAATGTGGCGATGAAAATTTTAACAAAACTTTATATAAAGGACTCACAAATATTTGTGGCATCAACAAAGATGACTAGGACGAGAAGATTCCTACAGTTTAATGGGCATATAGATCATCATATAAATGATCGACATGTCAGACTCCATTCAATCTCATCTATGGACAATAAGTTGTTATTCCCTTGCACTTCTGGACCAACTCCGATAGGGTTGCAACTGTTGCAAAATTTGACAAAAGTAAAAGTATGAACGAAYGATTGTACCAATTGAACAAGCTGGAGGAAGGAAGAATAATCACAATGCATCATCAAGAGGTTTAGAAGCAACAACAGAAAGCATGGCATGACCGACATATAAAGCAGAAGGATATAAAAAATAGAGATTTAGTTTTGTTGTATGACAGTCGTATAAAAGGTAAACCAATAAAACTAGAGACAACATGGCTTGGGCCTTATGTTGTCGAAGATATTCGATTAATAGGGGTGGTCCAACTCCGAACATTATTGGAGCACCCATTCAAAAAATTAATTAATAGTGCTTGTCTAAAAAAATATCACCATTGAAAGATAAGAACCTTGTCAGCAAAATCTACCAGGAAAATGCCAACAGGGACGCAAATCTGACATTATGGTCGGAATCGAGACAATATCGACTAATCATGTACTTACGAAAATAAACCATGCTTAGTCTTATAAAAAAAATTCAGTTATAAAAATTCAGATATAAGAAACCGTCAAAGAAAATTTAAGTATTAAAGATCCATCAAGGCATCAAAGAAAAAGCAACAAAGAATGGCAATGGAGAGAGAAATAAGCCCATGGTCGAGCCCGAGACAATGCAGACGAAGACATGAACGACATACTACTCCATCACCTAACCTAAGGAAAATACTTATGAAAAGAAAATCAAGTGATTGAGATAGATCAAAATCAAGCGAGCGCATGGAACGTCGATATCTTACATACAGAGTGAGGCATAGAAAAATGGACGAGTGCATAGGACACCAAGAACATTGACTAAGTCACATCAAAAAAAAAAAACCTGATGATTTAAGAATAACAGTCAGTCGACCCATATACTGACCATGCATTAATAAAGGAGACCTCATCGATCGAGTTTAGGAAAATACCGACCAAGGAAATGTCGACGCCAATAAAGAAAGTGCATTCAAATTGTGTCACGGAAGGACCGAAGAGAATAAAGAAAACATTAATGACCAATACGATGGGGATGACCATTGTGCAATCGCCAATGCAACAGTTAGTTTTGTGGACACGTATGACAACCAATCACAAGACACTTCAATTAATGATCAACGAGACCCAAATGAATGTCGGACAATCAACAATCTAGATATCCAATTATTTGACCTAGTCATATCTCCATTAGTTATGACAGAAGGGTGCGAATTTAGAGAACAATTGGATGCATTCAATTTGAATCTTTTAACATTGGATATAAATATTGAATAAGCTTACGACTTCACCTTACTATTATTTTCTGCCCCGCAGTTAAGTACATAGTTGAGCACACCCACAAATTTACCTTATTTGTCGAAGATCGTCGATCAAGATTTATAAATTCCAAGGATGAGATGACAAGTCATTGACACATTGGAGGGTGCAAGACCCAGATAAATATTCGACTCCAACACCACTAAAAAATCTGGATGTAGAATATCTGGTAGTCGAGGTTAGAGGAAGCAGACTGGAGCAAACACTGGCAAAATTTTACAGAATGGGCAATGGAGAATGGCACCTAGAAACCCGAAACTGAATTCTTAGAGAAAGAAAGAATCAGACACATATTAGGAGCCCCACAAGTGGCCTACATGGGACAATGGAAGGAAGAAGCAGCAAATTTCATCGTTAGTTGGTATCACCAAGGATACCTCTGGCTAGATAAACCCATAGCAATAACATGGGGACTCATTCACCATATTAATGGCATCCCGAAGACATGGAATAAGGTACTAAATACATCTAGCGCCAAYGACTGGATGTAGTTCTTGAAAATATCGACGACATCCAAGAAATCTAAGGGGCTACTCATTAAAAAAATTACTGACCTATGGGCCCGTTGGACCAAAATAATTGTGTCTATGTGCTTCACACCAGCAGATAGAAYATCAGATGTGAAAATGACGATGGTAGAATCAATAGGACAAGTCTATAATAATGTCGAAAGATTCAACTAGTCGGAATACCTAGTCGACATAGTCCGGACCAACTATAAAGAGTGTAAAGAGTTTGGTAACTTGTAAGGCCATAAAATTTCCATCCCTACTAATTTATTTAACAATGGATCAATTTGGTCCCATTGGCGAAACAACATTCACAGTAAATACAGTCTTGGTGATGGAGAAGTATAGAATCTTCTCATCCAATAAAATAGGCACTTCTAGTTTGTTGTCATCCCAAGAAATGTTCTGACTATGGGCTGGAATTCCAAAAGATAAATTGCATAGATGGTGGGTTGAGCAAGTAGTTCATCGGGCCTTACCAGAACCCTGCCACATTTAGATCGATATCGATTGCACTAAGTTATGGTGTGGAGTCTAGTCGACCCCAGAACCAAAAGAGTTGCATTATCAATCGACGCTGAAAGAAATATTTCTGAAGGTCAAAAGACAGATAAATTAGGAGATAAAAATTTTTCCTGAAGCACAACAATCTGGGGTACCTTTAATACTTCATATAACTGACGGAGAGCAGGAAGAAGAAAGGGAATAAGAGTTGTATACAATCCCCTTTGTTGAAGACTTGCAAGCTGTAGCAATCAACCCTGCAAATCCTTCTCCAGGGAAAAGAAAGTAAATGGCCAAAAAGGATAAAGGGAAAAAGGATGTTGAGGAGGAAGAGCTAGTAATCGACACAGGATAAATCTAGAGGGAAACCTTCCAATCAAATGAAGGCATCAAATTCAACGATCTGGAAGTCCAAGAAAAATTATTGAGCATTACCACTGAGATTTTTGAAAAAAAATAAATCAAACTCGACAAGATACTAACATCATGAAAAAAATATATAGTTCATCAATACGACTGGGGATGAAAGAGGCCATGCAAAAAGCTAAGGAACAAAAGAAGCACGCAAATAAAATAAGGAGCACCATTGTCAGGTCGACACATGTCACAATCAACATGACATAATGGGAGCTAAGGCCGAGAATAACACCAGGCAAGAAAAATATGACCGACACAACAATTGACCTAACTAGAGAATCACTCCCGACCGAGCCAATAACTATAATATAAGAACGACAATAAGATAAGAAGAAAAGGCAACTCATAATTTTTGAGTCATTGGAAGGAAAAACATCCAACCAACCAATTGAGTTGAATGATTTAGATATTGAGATCATCTCAACACAGCAGCAACAATCGGTCGATGAAATACCAATTGAGTTGACTCACCCTGTTGATTCGGTACAACAACAACAGTCGGTCAAAAAAATACCAACTCTAACAACCCAAACAATTGAGTTGATGTAACAACACGAGTCAATCATCCAGATACATGACCAAGGGGTTCAACCATCTGTGGCCATGGAGCAACTCGCCATCCAAAAAGAAGCCAACCTACAGGTAGGGGAAATCCAACAAGTCGATACCCATCAGCCTAATAATAATCAAGAATCAGGGCCATCCAGTGGGATACCAGGCATATCGACAGACAATCTAGAGAACAAGTAGATATAGGTGAACTTCCCCAAGAGTCACCCTTTCATCCCTGACCAAGAAGCATAAAAAGAGGAAACAACCTAGTAGAACATCCCGCTTCCACGGAGTCAGCCTTTAGTAAACCAACAAAGCATTTCATCCACACAACAGACAATACCAACCCAAGATAAATATGGACAGTCATCCAAGTCCTCACACAAAATAAAGAAAAAGAAGTAATCAAAGATCAATCTCAGAATGACTCGACCAACCAACCCATCAAGTTCCACTATTGAGGCCACAATCAACCCAACCACTATTTATGAACAATACCTCTTCGACTTACATGAAGTCATTTCAAGAGAATCAACAAGGAGGTGGAAAAAAGTGATTAAAGAAGAAAGTTGGGTGTAAAAATTAAAATAAGAGAAAAATAAAATGTTACAGGAATGAAGAGAAGAAGTCAGACAACATGAAGGGACAAAGCCAATTCCAAAGGTACAAAACTCCCTAGAAGGGTTTAAAGATATGGTTGGAAGGATGATAATAATAAATACAGAACACCAGCAGAAGGAAGTGGGCCTTCAAAAAGAAAAAGAGGAGGCCAAACAACAACTCATCTTGTCGTCGAAGGAGATTCAAAAGACTCAAGAACAGATAGCCACAACCATGGTGGTAGAACATAATAATCTTAAAGGATTGAGGAAAAATATGGATAAAATTTCTAAACAATTTGTGTTGCTAAACTTTGTGGTAAGTGACTGGCCAACTCACTTTTCATAGGCCTTCAACAAATACAAGATACATAGAGAAAAAATAAATATGACCACTGACATCAAAATCAAAGAACCTCTCACTTTGCAGGTAACAAAAGAAAAGGAAATGGAGCTACAGATTTCACAACCAGAGCAGGAATGGAAGAAGGAGGGGCACAAAGCAGAATTAGAAACCGATCAAGCAATCAGTTGTCTCACTCAGCTCGAAGATAAGATGCATAATACAGAGAAGAAGTTTGACGTAGAGTGAAGTTCAACGCAGAGTTAGTCTCAGTTCAGAAAACAGAGATAGCAGAAAAAGTCAACATGCTCGCCCAAATGAAAATACTAAACTTAGAAGCACAAAAGGATATCAACGCATGGTGCGACTTTTCACAAAAAATGAAGAATTCGGCCCCTAGTATCATTCAAACTGCCTCTAGAATAAACACAGAAACTAGAAGGGACAATGCAATTGACTCAACTAGTGGAATAAATCCAAGCATAGCAGAACAGTCGGATGCAACACCTTAAGTTGATCAAGAACATGAAGATTTTGTCTCCTCCTATTTCAATTTTTCTTTCTCTCTTCGTCTTCTACTTCTCAATATTGCAATCAAGATATGTAAATTTAATTTTGTATATTGCCCCCTTGCTCAGGACTGTTACACATTGTTTTCGTCATCCCTATGACCATTAATGATGTAAACCTATATGTTGCCTTCAGAGGGGTCAGTGGCCTGAATTCCTGAAGAAAGAAGGGAGAAGAACTTTCCCTGAGAAGAGAAGTTGTATTTTCCTTTGTAAAAACTCTATTTTGGAGGATTTCTGCAGGTTGCTATATACATAGGGTGCGGAAATGCCTGATTTCCGCAGGTTTCTCTATAGCTAGGGTGCAAAGTTTTCGCAGGCTGCACTATAGCTAGGGTGTGGCGACCTTCGTACGTGTGAAAAATGAGCATCTTCTCAATGCTTCTAGAAGGAGAAGCTTCTATGGTGAGGTGGCCTCTAAATGGTTTGGATCTTACTCGCTTTCATGATTTAGTGGGATCATCCTAACCTCCTCACCTTATCCTCTTCAGCTTATAAAAGGAGAGGAGCTCTCATGGAGAAAGTTAGTTGGATTGAGCTTGGGAAATTTATGTTGGCTTTGAGCTTTTCTTTGTCAAAATAGATTGTGAGTAGCTATCAGATCCATGGTTTCAGAATCCTTGGAGCAAGAAGTGTGTGGGAAGCAAGGAACCTGACAACGTCAAGGCATCTGGTTGTATCTTTCTTCCACATTATACAATACAATGGCATGTTTATTTCCCATAAAATCATTCTCATTTTATCACATGACTCCTTGATCACATGTTTAAGTTTTCATTGAATATATTATTGTTGCTTTCACTTTGGTTGGTTTGTGTTTCATTGCAGGATCAATAGCACAAGAGCACTAGAGCGAAGCATGGACAACAAAGATATAAGGAAGTGAGATTCAAAGGTATTTTGTCGACTCCTTCTTTGGTAGTAAATTAAATGATTGTAACTTAGGGAAAGTGTCCTGTCCTGTCTTGTTTTATTCTAGATCTAGGTGGATCTAGGGAGATTAGTTTATGTCCGCATTTACCGATTTATCCGATAACAAAATTGGCGACTCCACTGGGGAGCGGATTGTTTTCCTAGTTTGTCTTTCTTTATTTCTTTGATTGTTTGGTTTCTATTTTCTGAGTCACTGGGAGAACCAGCTTGACTCTCTGACTGTTAAACTTCACTGGAAAACCTTCTTAATTTTTAATTTTTCCATTTTTGTTTGATTTCCGCACCCCAGCTTTGAGGAACAGTGTGGCGACTTGGGATTTCCACACCATACCTATTTAGACCAGTGTAGAAACTCTGCACCCTACCCATATCTAGCCTGCAACGAGCAGTGATTTCCACACTGTGTTAGTCTACAACCTGCGAAAATTGTGAAAAAAATTGTTTTTTGGTGGTTTTCCCTTCCCAGATCTGTCATATGGTCCTGGGGTGATTTGTTGGGTCTGATTACAGTCTGCTTGAAAAATTTTGAATTTTCTTTCAGCCATCTTTGCCTTATTTTTTCTTTGTTTTCTTTTGAAAGATTTGGTCTCTTGCTTTGAGTGTCTTTTAGTTACAAAGCATCATTTTTTCTTTAGAATTGTTTGGTGAAATAACTTTTTTTTCTTTTATTGAATAACTATAACCATGATTATGTGTGGGAGCTTGCACCAGGGTGTAAGTCTGTTAAGCAGGTCGTCAATGTAACTTTTCCACCCGCTCTATCTTATCCCCTTCTTACTTTGTTTCTTTGTTTTATATAGATCTGCTATTGCTTTTAGCTATATTTAAAACAAAAAAACTTTATTTCTTTCTTTATATTAGTTTGGGGATATCTTTGCATTTGAAGTAGTGAAATTGCATGATTTTTGGTCTTGAATTCTGAAATTTTTTCTCATTGGGGGGGCATGAATCGTGTATTGGTGTATAGTCTATTTTTCTCATTTCCTGAGAATGTTGATTTTGATGAGTTTAATATATTTTGGGACATTGTGCATATGGGAATGATAAATATTTTCTCCTTCTCGTAGCATAGCTTTCATCGAAATTAAAAGATTGCATCTTCATCTCTTTGCATAACTTTCGAGTCGGTCAAAACACCATATTGTCCATGCCATTTTCCTTTAGAGTAACAACAACCTTAAAAATAAAGCGCTTATAAAAACTTGATTAGACATTTTTATATTTTCTGGTAGCAAACCTACATTCGATTAGTTGTAGGG
>SNQJ01S0019880.1:198638-210750 GCA_010110895.2 Picea sitchensis
TCGTCGTCGTCGTCGTCGTCGTCGTCGTCGTCGTCGTCGTCGTCGTCGTCGTCGTCGTCGTCGTCGTCGTCGTCGTCGTCGTCGCCACTTCTGAAGTTTACTCCTCTCCTACTCCTAATCTTTGTATACTCCCACCAACTCACACACTACTAAGCTTGATGGTGTTTAATTTCCACTTAGGACATGCATGTACATGCCTCCTCTTTCATTGATGTTTCTGTGCTCCTACCTTTTGGTGTGCTTATCCCATAACTAACTTGCAGACCATGTTTCATTGTAGAGTAACCAACTCTCTTTGTCTTCTCATCAAGATTCTATGCAGCTTGGGCCATGTCTCCACCTCGATCACCTCTCAGACCTTTCCACATGTACCTCCCATAACAACCTGGGATACCACCTATCCGAGCCATCAAACCACTTCTCGGCGCTATCTTATCGAGCATGTGGGTTATCGTCAGTTGCTCAATCATTGTATCAAATTCTAAAATTTAAAAAACTATTGGTAACATAAATCTTTCTTAATTAAAAAGGCATAACAAAATAGAGAAGTAATTTTCACTTAATTTAAAGTTAGAGAAATAATTCTCTCTTTATTTAAAGTTTCAAGACTAACATAGATATCTCTCATTATTTTATTTAGATTTTTATAATTATTGTCTTTTTAATATTTAGTTTTTAATTATTAAGATGGGTTTTTTTATAATTACCATCTTTTTAATATTTTATGTATAAGGTTATGGAGATCTACTATAGGTTATGTATTTAGAATTGCTTTCGGGATTGTTTCATGGAGTAGTAAGAAGGTTTCATGGAGTATATGTATTTGGAATTGGTTTCGGGATTGTTTCATGGAGTAGTAAGAAGGTTTCATGCAGTAGTAAGAAGGTTTCATGCAGTATCTTTGCCTTACACTGAGGCAGAATATAAATCATTGTGTGCAACAACTTATGAAGTTGTTTGGTTGAGAAGACTACTTTAAGATGTTGAAGAAGAACAAAGTAAAGCTACGATAATCAAATGTGATAACCAAAGCTCAATCAAGTTGGCAAATAATCGAGTTTACCATTCAAAGACAAAGCATGTTGATACTCTGTTCCATTTTGTTCTAAAAAAGATGTAGTCTAATGACATTTCTTTAATATATTGTAATACTAGTGAAAATATTGTTGATATTTTCACTAAACCTCTTGGGAAGATTAAATTTGAACTATTTAGGGAGATGTTAGGTGTGGATGTCAATCCTTTCTCCATTAAAGGGGAGAATTAGAGATAATGGAGATTAGTTGTGGAGAATTAGTTTCCAACCATTTCTAAACTATATGATATCATATAAATACTTTATATTTCTCATTGATTAATTTGAACAAAGCTCGACTTTTTTTTTCCAGCCGAAAAAATTGCTCAATTATATTGATAAATATAATGTGTTCTCATCACAATACATCCATAGGGCTCTTACAAGTAGATAACCCGCCATAAATGAAAGAAGAGAGGGATGGTATATCATATTACAAGTATAGAAAGACAACAAGAAATAAAGATTTTGAGTTCTAGAAGAAATAAAGTAACAGTAAAAGAAAATTGTTCTTTCTTGGATAGCAGATCTGCTGCCCCATTGTATTTACGAGAGGCATGAGTGAAGATGAGAATTTTAAAAGAACATTGAAGTAATCTGAGTTGTTCCATCCAAGCTATAAGAACTGTTGAATGTAATGAGCTCGATTGATTTAGCCAGTTAATAATCACTTTGGAGTCGCCAATCAACTGGAAATGCTCAATGTTAAGTCTTGTAGCTAGAGGAGTTCAACTCTTGTATTTGTGCCTGGGCCATAGTTGAAGGTCCAATTGTAGAAATTGTCTTTATTTATTCTAATTATTCCTCCAACCCCACATAGATTTCCATTGCCTTGCGCTATGCCATCGAACCAGCCTATGGTTGTGTCCTCCGAGATGTGTATATTGATAAGAATCTTTTTCTTATCAGAAATCAGATGAGTGTCTCTCCAGAGCTCAAGTAAACCCATAGTTTTGTATACAACAATCTTGACAGTGAAAGAAGTATTTTCAAAGATGAGGTTGTTTCTAGTCAACCAAATATACCAAATGATCAAGAGCAGAAGTAGTTTGAAGGTATGTTCTTGTTGTGTCAAATGTGCAAGACTAGCAGTTAATGTGGCACCCTTCCAGATGGTGGATATGTGAAGATCGAGAGCCATCTTGTGTCAGACCTATCGCGTGAAGCTACAATGGATGAAAAGATGTTGAACAGATTTAGCTTCTCTATTACAGAGCTGACAGATGTTTGGCCCTGATCGCCCTCTTCGTTGGAGGTTATCCCAGGTGGGAATTTTGTTCTCAATAGCTAACTAGTTTAGCTAACTAGTTAAATAGCTTAATCTTGCGAGGGAGTTTCCAATACCAAAATTTTAAAAGCTAGCCACTAACAGAACTATGTTCAAGTGAATTAATAATTTCGGTGTAGAAATTTTGAAGAGAGATGATACCCGTGTTGTTTGCACCCGTCCACAGGAGAAGGTCCTCGGCCGCTGTTGTTAATTTGATACCTGCACGATTAAGTTCTAAACAGAACCCGTCCCATTCCTCTGTTAGCGTTGGCTCTAGGGATAATTCAAGTGTCGATCTCCAGCTACAGGTCGGGTGGTTGTGATGATCCGTATGAGCAGCCTGAAAGACGAAATAGAGATTTTTTTGGTGTAGGATGTCAATCAGTGGAGCGCTCAGAAAGGAGGTTTGGCCGAGCCCGGAAATTCGGTCTACGCCAAGATGTATGGAGTAGCCAGAACCTGGCTTCCAACAAATCGATTTTTGTATGAAGAGCGCAACTTTGACTAGATGCTTCCAGGTCTGAGACGCAGTTTTGGAAAGTGGAGATCCATTGCGCAGCCAAGAGTCCACAGTGGTGTATGGCCAGTATTTATCTTTGGTAACAGTGCTCCATATTCCATTAGTTGTCAGGGCACGCCATAGGGATTTGGCCGCCAGGTCGATATTAAAATGAAAGATTTTTTAAGCCCCATCCACCCAGAGGCTTTGGTGTAGCCATCTTTTCCCAGTTGCAGAGGTGCAATCTTCGATGATCCTTGTTGCCTGACCAGAAGAAGTTATAGAAGATTTTTCTGAGTTTGTTCAGGACCGGTAGGGGAATTGCAGCAAGTGCCATGCAGTAGATTGGTTGTACTTCAAGGACCGCCTTGATAAGTGTGAAGAGGCCTCCAATAGAAAGCCATCTATTGCACCAATGCCCGATTTTATTCTCCACCTTTTTTACAAGCCAGTTCCAATCCGAATTTTTGTAGCGATCGATTTTACTTCCCCCAACCTACAGGTGTTGTATTTCCTGTGAATCGATTTTCATCCCCGTTTCTTAAGCAAATTGTGCTCATGGCTATATTTATTCTGCATTTATATATATAATTGTACGAAAATAAATGTTTATAATACAATATTTAAGTATTTGATTGCAGCCCTTCGGAACCATTGGTTTTAAAACAACGATAGTAAATGTCAACTCGCCATAGATTATGCCAAGATCCGCCCTCTACTTAAAAGGACTACAACACATATTGAACAAAAGCAAAACACGTGTATTAAATAAATTTGTGAACACTATCTTTTACCTTAAAAATATTAATTTGAGAGTAGATTATATAAAAATGATATAATAATCATTTTGATTGAGGAGAGATTTTTAAAGTGTTTACATTGAGCGAATAAATTATTTATATTATATAATTTTTTTAAAATATATTAATGTTAATATATAAACAAAGTTATTTACAATTTTAAATTTCTTTATAAATTTTTATTTATTAAAATAAAAGTTTATTGTTTAATTATAAATATTATATCTATTTCTAACTATAATCAATATTGAAGTAAATTGGTTGATGTAAATTTAATTATTAAAGATCCCTTTAACACATGGAAGTGTTAAAATATAAAAGAAAAGTTTGTAAATTTGAAAACTTAAATATAAATTTTTTATTTTTTTTTATTTTTTTTAATTTATTATTATTTAAAGAATAAATAATGTTAATTTTTAAATTAAGATCTCATATTTATTCAGTATCTAGAGAAATTAATTTTTAAAAGGGTAAACATTTTCTTATGTTTTACATTCTAAAAATTAAGATTTGATTGATAGATGCAAATTTAAAATGGATTTATGCTAATTTAATTTCAACATGTTATATAAATTAATGTAATGATTGAAACAATCTAAAGTGGTTCCATCCAATGCCCTAGAGTTATGGAGACATCTTGAGGTAGTGGTCTAATGTGTGGTTACACACAAAGATAAAGTCAATTTTTAAAGTCAATTCCTGGTAGCTCAAGTCGTTAAGGTGTGTGTTTCATTTGCTAGGCTATCCGAGTCCCCTGTTCAATACCCTTACCCTTAGGATGTGTTTAGTCAGGAGGAGATGCCCATAAATTCAACCATATTAAGGGTTAGTGCAACCAAAACCTTAAGGTGTGGATAGCCAAATACAATCTCAGAGTGATCTTGGTTGTGGTTTCTTAACCAACCATTAAAATATTAATCCCACAAGTAACAAACATTTATAACAAACAAAAAAAAATAATGATTAAAACACAAATCCCTACTTGTTATAGAATTTTATGCAATGAACTAAAAAAACATTCCTAATATATTTCTATTGTTTCAATCTATCTTTCTAAAGCAACTAAAATCCAAACCACTCAATCTCACTCATTCTACTATGAAATTGTCTCAATATATATATAATTTGTTCAAGCCAATGCAATAATATTCATTACGACGAAAGGCATATACCTATTGACAATGGGCAGATTTAATAGGGGTTTAGTGCTTAATAAGTTTTCTATGGACATGATTAAATATGGCTGGAATATTCTTAGTAGTCACACAAAATAAATGGTTGTGATTTCAATCATTAACTTCCTAGCTATTATAAAGACATCCATTTATGTGTTTACTTTTTCACATTTAGCTAATCATATTTAAAAATTACTTTGATAGCTCATTGATTGCCACCTAAGTGATTAACAAAAATTAAAATATTAACACCAGATAAATGAAACTCAACCATTTTTTGTTAATCAATATTAAAATTTAATATATTATTTTAAGAATTCTTTTCATCTTATCAACCTTTCAACATTGATCAACCACAATTATGTGGCTGTGCTAGTTATAATATAATGATACTAACAATACCGTGATTATGAAAAATCCTCGTCTAAAATTCCATAATATCCCATAAAATCTTGTACCTCGCCTTGTATATTAAGTCCAAAAGGCTCTCGTCCATTACATGCATTATATTGCGGGAATACTAAGGGTTGCCATAGCTTTCCTTCTTATTATTTGCAAAGGTATTTTGTGTTTAGAATTTTGTTTGAACTTCCGAATCCCATTCCTATAAATAAGGCATGGAATATTTGACCATCAAAATGAATAATTCTCTAGTTTTTAATCAAATATAGATATTTTTAGATCAAAATTGTTGAGGTAACAATACTTAGAGTAAAAAACACTTGTAACTAAGCGCATCTACATTGGGAAATACAAAATTTATAAAATGCGGTTCCTACATCATTTTTCATATTTCATTGTGAGGGTTATATATATATATATATATATATATATATATATATTAATTATTTTTAATTTTATCTTCCAATTGTTTTTGATTAAAAAATATATTTACTATATTTTTTTAATTTTATCTTCCAATTGTTTTTGATTAAAAAATATATTTACTATTTAAAATTTTTATTATTATTATTTATTTTATTTTTCATTTTTATTTTTATGTTACTAAATAAAAATTTAAAGAATTTGCTTTGAATTGAGTAATGTATACATTTATTTTTTCAATTATGCATCATATATAGATTGGAGTAGAGGATGTTTTTTCCTAATGGATTAGTAATTATTGAATTGATCATGTGATAAGGACCATGTCTTTTGTGGGAGGTTTATCTTGGGGGTAGGGTTTTTAGTGGTAATGGATGGGAAACATTGCAATGGTGTGTTTTTTCTCTATAACCTATCTCCTTTTCTCTCACTGTGTCACTACATTTTAGCAGCTTGCAAAGAGGATTATTTTTGTTACATTGTTCAAGTCTTGGTTGGAGACACTAGAGAGAGGAGTGTTGATATTATGGTAGTTCGGAGAGGTATTAACCTCCATGTGTATCTTTTGGCTAGAATATAATATTCTTAAAGAAAGGGAAACCCTAAAAAGATGTGTAGAAACCCTAGAAGAGATATGTAGAAACCCTAGAAGACAAGTTGACTGAGTAAAAGAATTAATATTAAAGTATTAGATTCTAAAGGACAAGTCGGCCCATAAAAGTGACAAGAACCACTATAAATAATAAATGATCTAGCTCATTTATAGACACTCTCTCATTTAAGAACCGCTATAAGTATAGCACAAGTTCAGAGTTGCAGCTACAAGATAGGAAGGTAGATATTTTGGAGTGTTTATTGGTCTCTCTCTCTCTACTTCCATCTAGCCTGAGATGTGTGGCCTACCTTCTAGTATCTCTTGGTGGTGTTCTTGGTGATATTTCTTGGTAAGTGCAACGACAACTGCACATGTTGCCACTGTTGCAAATGCAACTGCTGCAGTTGAGTGTTGTTCTTGTTCTATGACTTTAAGACTTTTGTCTAGTGAGCTATCTTTGGAGAAATATGTGTTGTCTTTGTTATCTATTGGTTCCAGTGTTGCTTCCAAAATCATTCTATCTACAAAAGGTTATGGTGCTCGAGGGTCATTGCATGCCTAGACAATAGTGATATTGTCTATGGTAAAACTAGCACATCGAATATTTTAACAGGTTATGGGCCCATACCACCATCAGGACACTCTAACTACTAGAAGGTAGTGTTGTAGATAGGGTTTGTGATTGTGCAATCCCTAACCTAACCTTGTGGGCACTTCAAGTGATAAGTTTGGAATAATTACTATACATTCTAGTGCACCTTAGCCTAGCACACATGTTGATACTTTTAGCAAGAAAAAAAGTAAATTTGAGTTTTTGGTGAAATTCAAAGTGAAAAGTTAACTTTTAGTCAAAATTAATGTTTTAGTCAAAATTTAAATTCTAAGATTTCTAACTTGTTCTAATCATCAATAACAAACATTTATAACAAACAAAAAAAAATATAATGATTGAAACACAAATCCCTACTTGTTATAGAATTTTATGCAATTACCTTAAAAAAAAACATTCTTAATATATTTCTATTGTTTCAATCTATCTTTCTAGAGCAACTAAAATCCTACTCACTCGTTCTACTATGAAAATATATATATATATATATATATATATATATATATATAATTTTTTCAAGCCAATGCAATAATATTCATTCTAATATAATGATACTAACAATACCGTGATTATGAAAAATCCTGGTCTAAAATTCCATAATATTCCATAAAATCTTGTGCCTCGCCGTGTATATTAAGTCAAAAAGGCTCTCGTCCATTACATGCATTATATTGCGGGCATACTAAGGGTTGCCATAGCTTTCCTTTTATTATTTGCAAAGGTATTTTGTGTTTAGAATTTTGTTTGAACTTCCGAATCCCATTCCTATGAATGCTGAAGGTATGGAATATTTGACCATCTAGATGAATAATTCTCTAGTTTTTAATCAAATATAAATATTTTTAGATCAAAATTGTTGAGGTAACAATACTAAGAGTAAAAAACACTTGTAACTAAGCGCATCTACATTGGGAAATACAAAATTTATATAAATGTTGATCTACATAATTTTCATTTTAATTGTGAGGTTTTATATATATATTTTTTCATTTTAATTAATTATGAGGTTATATATATTTATTTTTATTTTAGATTAATAATTTTTTAAATTTTGTCTTCGAATTGCTTTTGATAAAAAAAATATATTTACAATTTAAAATTATTATTATTATTTACTTTGTTTTTCATTTTTATGTTGCTAAATAAAAATTTAGAGAATTTGCTTTGAATTGAGTAATGTATAAATTTATTTTTTCAATTATTCACTATATATAGATTAGGGTAGAGGATGTTTTCTCCTAATAGATTAGTAATTATTGAATTGATCGTGTGATAAGGACCATGTCTTTTGTGGGAGGTTTATCTTGGGGGTAGGGTTTTCAGTGGTAATGGATGGAATGGTGTGTTTTTTTCTCTATAACCTATCTCCTTTTTTCTCAGTGTGTCACTATAGTATAGCAACTTGCAAAGAGGAGTCTTATTGTTACATTGTTCAAGTCTTGGTTGGAGACACTGGAGAGAGGAGTGTTGATATTATGGTACTTGGGAGAGGTATTAACCTCCATGTGTAGCCTTTGGCTAGAATATAATATTCTGAAAGAAAGGGAAACCCTAAAAAGATGTGTAGAAACCCTAAAAGACAAGTCGGTTGAGTAAAAGAATTAATATTAAAGTATTAGATTCTAAAGGAAAAGTCGGTCTAGAAAAGTGATAATAACCGTTATAAATAATAAATGATCTAGCTCATTTATAGACACTCACTTTACTCACTCTCTCAGTTAAGGATAACAAAAGTTCGAAGTTGCAGCTACAAGATAGGAAGGTAGATATTTTGGAGTTTTTCTTGGTCTCTCTCTCTATCGCCATCTAGCCTAAGATGTGTGCCCTACCTTCTAGTATCTCTTGGTGGTGTTCTTGGTGATTTTTCTTGGTGGTATTCTTGGTAAGTGCAACAACAACTATAGATGTTGCAACTGTTGCAACTGCAACTACTGCAGTTGAGTGTTGTTCATGTTCTATGACTTTAGGACTTTTGTCTAGTGAGCTATCTTTCGAGAAATACATGTTTTCTTGGTTATCTATTGGTTCCAATGTTGCTTCCAAAATCATTCTATCTAGAAAAGGTTATGGTGCTCGATGGTCATTGTGTGCCTATGGTTGGGTGACAATAGTGATATTGTCTATGGTAAAACTAGCACATCGAATAATTTAATAGGTTATGGGCCCACAACACCTTTAGGATAGTCTAACTGCTACAAGGTAGTGTGGAAATTCTTTGTTAAGCTCATTGTGGCACTAGTTGCAGTTGCAGTTGTAGCTAGGGTTTCTGATTGTACAGCTGCAGCAAGCCCTAACCTAACCTTCTGGGCACTTCAAGTGATAAGTTTGGAATAATTGCTAGACATTCTAGTGTGCCTTAGCCTAGCACACATGTTGGTACTTTCAGCAAGAAAAACGTCAAGTTAGAGTTTTTGGTCAAATTCAAAGTGAAAGGTTGACTTTTAGTAAAAATTAATTTTGTGGTCAAAGTTTAAATTCCAGGGTTTCTAGCTTGTTCTAATCATTGAATCTTTTCTATTCAGTTTCTATCCTCTTCTTATCAAGATGGTGTCTAGTTTCATATTAGAAGACAAGTTAAGCGATGCTGCAAATTTCAAAGGTATGCACGTGTATATGATTTTCATGTTATATCATCTAGAAAAAGCATGAGTGTGTTTTGCAAGGAATGTACAAAATACCTTGTCTAAGAAATGATCTTGAATTCAATACATTTAGAGGAACAAACAATTGAGGCTCCAAGTTCTAGGTTTGATTGATCAAATTGTTAAGATTTTCACATATCAAGTTTGATAGTTTATATAGTTGTGACAACAATCTTTGAAAGGTTATATTACTGCTAGGTATACATTGTTTCATGTAAGTACTATTGATATAGATTATTGTTGCACTTTTTTTCAAGATGAACTACCATCTCCTCTGTGATATATGTGTTGTTCCTAAGAAGGTCACCTTGGTAATTCTATGATCCTTGTTATCATAGATATGTTCTTATGAAAATTTTATTGGAAATCATTTTTCTCTTGTTGTTCTTGTTCCTGGCAGGTCACAGGTGATAGCTCTGAGAAGGAGCTAGAGTGAGAGTTGAAAACATGGAGTAGATGACTCCATCAAGTTGTGAGACATGTGTCTCACCAAGTACCAATTCTAAAGGAAGATTGTAAAGAAAAAAGAAGTTTTGGACATCATTCACCCATATGTGTGTGGACCAACATCAACCTCCTCACTAAGCGGGAGAGTACACCTCATATGATTTCAAGATATTGTATAGAGAGGTCGGGATTAGGAGGGAGATCACTACTCCCTACAATCCTCAACAGAATGGTGTAGAACAAAGAAAGAATTGATCCATTAAAGAATCTATCAAGGCAATGATGAATGATTATAATATATTCATGTTTTTATGGGGAGAAGTAGCTATGGCAGTTGTATATGTTCAGAATAGAAGTCCTCATTGTATATTGAATGACATGACTTCGGAAAAATATTTCTTCGGAAAAGAAGACAAGTGTTTAACACTTGAGGATCTTTGGCTGTCAATTAAGAAGAAAGAACAGAAGGAAGCTATGATGGAAGAATATCAATCCATCATGAAAAATGATGTATTGGAAATTGTGCCTAGATCTGAAGGAAATTTTGTAGTCACTTCAAAATGTGTCTATAAGATAAAGCATGCAGTAAATGGGAGTATCGATAAATACAATGAAATATTCATGGCTAGAGGGTTCTCCCAGCAAGAGGGATAATACTTTGATGATACATTTTCTCCAGTTGCCAGATATACCTCTATCAGAGCCATCATATCTCTTGTGGACTCCATAAGTTGGATTTTACATCAGATGGATGCAAATAACTCGTTTCTCAATGGAGTAATTTAGGAAGAAGTATACATAGAGAAATAACAAGGTTTTGAGGTACACCCGAGAGATAACCATCTATGTAGGTTAAAGAAGGCCTTGTATGGACTCAAGCAAGCTCCAAGAGCTTGATATGCATGAATCGACAGTTACTTGATGAGACTTGGATTTTCTAAGAGCTATGTTGATCCATATCCTTATTACAAGGTTGTGAATGATGTATCTGTGATCCGACTACTATATATTGATGATTTGTTTTTGAAAGGTGCAGAGCCTTTCATTATTTAGTGTAAGAAGGAGTTAGCCTTTGAATTCAATATGAAGAATATTGGTCTCATGCATTATTACTTGGGACTAGAAGTATGACAAAAGTGTGGTGAAATCTTCCTAGGGAAAGGTAAGTATGTTGTAAAGATCCTTCAAAAGTTTGGGATGATGGATTGCAAATCCATGAAAACTCCCACGGAGACAGATGCATGAAGAAGTTGAGAGACTCTTATTCTGATCCATTAGACTCATCCTTGTACTGGAAGTTTATTGGATCATTACATTTGGTTAATACCAGTCCAAACATTTTCCTTGTTGTCAACACGTTGAGATAGTTCCAGGTGGAACCTAGACATGAGCATTGGATAGCTGCAAAGCACATTTTGAGATATCTTTATGGGACACTAAACTATGGTTTGACATATGACTCAAACAATGATGTACAACTGCATGGATTTACTGATTTAGATTGGGCGGGGAGTGTAGATATGATACAGATGTCCTGAGACAGATCATGATAGTACAACTTAGATATGATGTAGAGCATCATGTTAGTACAACTTAGAGATGACCATACAACTTAAAGATGATGCAGGTGAATCATATCATGTTAGATATGATCATGCTAGTAAACCTTAGATATGATGCAAAGTATCATGCTTGTACAACTTAGAGATGATGCGGAGGCAGTGATCTACATCATGCGAGTACAACTTAGATTTGCTGCATTCACATCATGCTAGTACGACTTAGAGATGATGTAGGTGGTACTCCACATCATGCCGGTACAACTTAGATATGATGCATTCACATCATGCTAGTATGAGAGGATGGTTCTTGTAGCCATCGAGGACATTCAACATCGAGGATATAGTGGAGAGGATGGTTCTTGTAGCCATAGAGGACATTCAACATCTATTGGGACAATCATTCTTCTAGGAAACATGTCTGAATTAGAAGAATGGTCCTTGTATCACTCTGTTGAGTGAGTGACTTATCCGAGACTCTCTCTTGAGTGTGTTAATTCTAGCACATGAATTATTTGGCATCATGCCCGATTACTCAGATGGAGTATGGCCTCGAGAGATGATGTAGACGATCATATGATTTTATGTCAGGAGACTATTATATTGCATAGTGAT
>SNQJ01S0019881.1:29407-56239 GCA_010110895.2 Picea sitchensis
GCTTCAAGCCTTCATATGGGGGTCCTCCAACTTCATAAGGCCATAACTCTCAAACCGTGAGGAGTTATGTGACATTCCACATACCACCGGAAATGGCATGACAAACACTATCTATCTAGGATAGTTTCACCAACAAATTCATTGATCTTCATCTCATTATTCCACATGCAAGATTTGGTCCTCCAACCATTCTTTTAGGATAACTCATTCCATAAAGTGTCTTCCCGTGAGGGCTTTCACCATAAGCGGACCACTTAGGAGTCCATCCATTTGTGCACCTTATCAACCATGATAAGACAATAATGATTCATCTTTGCAACGATTGGTTTCCACTTGGACATATAACATTCTCATCAAGGGCATTATATCAATCAATTACTTGACATCAACTAATGACATCAATCAAACAAAACCATTTACATCACTGACATATGAACCAACAATCTCCCAAGTAAGCAAACCATTGGCATCAATGACAAACCCTTGGCATCAATGACAACATGATCCAACAACTTTTTTTATGAATTTATTCTATACAAGTAATAAATATATTTCATTGTATTCATCCTTGTTAGTTTGATCTTGATCAGGATAGGTTAGCTTAGAATTATTTAGAGACTGTATCTTAGAATAATAATTATCCACCTTAGTTTAAAATTAATTAGTTAAAATTTTCATTTTTAATTCATTGGAGAACCTTCGGTTCTTAGATTCATATTTAGTTAGCTTATTAGTATAGATCAGTAACCAAGCCAAAATATGGTTGAAAATTCTATCCCAAATGAGAGTGGGTCTAGTTAGGACATGCCATCGGGTGTTTTCCATGATCTGATTGAGTAGGTCATTTTGTCCCATCAACAAGTTCCTCTTGGAAAAAAAACAATTTCAAAAACAAATCGTCAGAAACAAAGTCTAGGAAGTGAAGTTATCATCATTTTAAAATATGATAATTTGCAGGGTTTTCCACATACGACAACATGATTTTATTTATTTCTATAGAACTTGGGGATGGATTTTCCAAAAAAAATTATAGATCTGAGTTCCTCTTTCAAAAGTTTCCCATTTAAAAAAATAATTTGAATTAGAGCTCTGGAAGTGAAGGTATCATTGATTTTAAATCAACCATTTTTTAGGGTCTTCATGTTAGCGACAAGACTACAGAGCTCATAAATTTTCACAGGGTTCTTAGATTTCTACTAGATCAATTCCATTGGATAGATAATTTTTATATATTTATTTTGGTTTATTATCTGGTGTTTCAGATGGATATTCACTCTTGACACCTCATGTAACTTTAATAGAATGTTGAAGACCTCGAGAAAATAATGCAAAATAGTTTTTCAAGTAAGTGTTCAAAATATTTAAGAGAACACTTTCAATGAAAAGGTGATGTAATAACCCCAGGTTGAGCCCCAATTATAATTGTACATGTTTTTTCATAGGTTGGTGAGCCAAGATATTATAGGACATAATTCCCATGTCATTATTAGGTCAGAGAGGCTAGATGATAAAAGGTGAGTGAGCCTATTATTGTAACATGAAACCATTCATATTGTTAATAAAATACATCACTGCTGCAAAACAACCAGAGAAAAGAGTATGGAGGGATAAACTCCACTAGAAATGGAAAGGGGGGCTAAGAGTATAGGATTAGGGGATAATCCTAGGGGGATTAATCCAAGGGAATATTTTCATAATATTTCCCAAAAGTTTAATTTATGGATACATATACATTATGTTATCCTAAGTTCCCAAATAAAGGGAATGAATTACATGAAGGGGGGGGAAGTTATCCCCTTATGTGCCAAGTGTCACATGGGGCAAATGCATATATAATTTGAGGATATAGTGTAATTCTCCATCTTGGCTATGATACCACCATCCATACCTTTCTTATTTATCCATACTCATACATAGGATATGTTTCTAGTCAGTGACCTAGTATTTTGAGCTAAAGAGGCAGGTTGTTAGGACAATGTGTTATTGAAGAAGTGGGTTTCTAGGCTTGTGTTATTTAAGCATGTTTTCAAGCTCGTGAGCATTCTCTTCAGGTGAGAGAATTAATGGGAATTTTATTCCCAAGTTACCAAGTTTAATCTATAGGGATTTGAGACTTCATATTCGGTATTTTTTTGAAGCCCTGGAAGGGAAGTGGGGCAGCCAAAGGATTTTTTAGAAGAGAAGGGGAACACTTCCTAGGGTGGGACAATCATGTGGGGAATGAGAGATTGTAGGGTATTTTCCATAGTTGCCACCTTATTCTGATAATTTGGCTATAGACAGACCTTAGCCTAGCTTAGTATGTTTTTCCCTAGTGTAGTTTTAGACCAAGATTAGGGGGTTACCCACTATTGAGAGTTATGAGTAGTGTGGTCTATGGCTAGGAGGAACATGGAAGGTTTTCACGTAGTTGGTGTTTTTACAACAACAAATATGTTTTCTTCTAATGAGTATTATTTTTTTTTGTCTGCTGTAATTATTTTTACATGTTGTTAACTATATGTAATGTATTTATTTTTATTGCTTAAATTGTATATATATGCACGAGTTATTTTATGTTGTTATTATTATGCATAGCTCTATTCATATGTAGAGCAATTATGCTTATTAAAATTATTGGTATCAGAGGTCAAAATTATGAATTGGCATTGCCCAACAAGGAGCTAGGGATGTTACAAAGTGGTATCAGAGGTCCATTTTCAACATTGATCCTGCATGATCCAATTAGAAAAGACAAAAAGTAAACTTTACAGATTATGCAGGGAAATTGTTTGATAGAATGCCAAAAAAGAATGTCTTCAAATTATTTGCCAAAATTACTATAGTGAAATTGGGGATTTTTTATGATAAATTTGAGGGAGTTTACCCAAGGGTTGGAAATCCCCAAATTTTGATTTCAGAATGATAAAATTCAAGCCTATAGATGGCCAAATTTCAAAATTACAGAGACATTCATGGTGGAATTGGTAAAAAACCCCAATTCTGAAAGGGAATTGAAGAGGAATTCACAACTAGAATGGTTAATAAGACATATAGGGATGTATTATGTTGTCTATAAGGGTTATTTTATTGTAATAAAGTTTATTACAAGGTTTCAATGGCACCAAAGAAGGAAATTATGAATTGGGGCATAATTTAGTAAAGGCCCCAAATGTTTATAGTTAAATTCATGGAGAAATTCGACATGTGAAGTTTGAATTTCATGTGCAGAGGTGGAGTCGACATGCACAAGGTCATAATTGTTAGTATCTATTTGATTGCAAATATTCAATGGTAGCATTGAATATAACGACGAATTGGGCATTGTTTGGAAATTTTGGAAAATAGGAAAAATTGGAAAAATTTGAGAATTTTTCTGTACGTTAATGTCAGCATGATGTGGGATCCATGTTTTAGATGACATGGTAGAGTGAATATATATACGACCATGGTGGAAGGTACATAGTGGTAAGTGTAGCATAGGTGTAATGTGAGTTTTCACCCACGATGGTAGTGTTTTCCTACCCGACGGAACCTGATCCTAGGACACACGTCAACCCCAAGTTGACTGCAAGTGGGTCCTAGGTGGTTACATTAAACACAATACAGGGGGGATGAAATGTGTGGATTAATGACACATAAATTGGGTATTAACCATGGTTACATTTTGCGTCCCCTCCCCCCATACATATTTAATGGTTAGTAGGTCGAGGGTCTTGTAGTGCGACGTGAACTGTTGATCGTCATTGACAACCTCCACACCCTAACCGTTGGATAAACCCAATATGAAAATTCAAACATGCATGAATAATGGGTGTGGGATGGGGTCCCACCCATCCACACAACCTAATACAAAGGCACCACATGGAGCCAAGGACCTATGGGCCTGGAAATAAAATAATGTGCGCACTTTTAGAGGAAGGAAAGGGGAAAGAATAAGATGGAGGCATAAGAGGTTGACGAGGTAGGGCTATGGTGGAAAAAGGATGATAGGGAACCACCCAAGGATGTAAAGTGGACTCAAGAATCCTCATGAGAAACCCTTTAATCATAATTCCTACAAAACTTGCAGAAAACAATGAAAATTACTGGAAAATTACAGTGTTTTTCAGGTGTTCTTCTTCCATGCCATTTTTGAAGGCTAAATGTCATTTTTGAGTATTCCAAATTGTAAAAAAAATTAATTCCTTCTAGGAAATAAATTTTATGAAACTAAAATTAAATATTTCGGATAGAGTTTTCTAATAGTGTAAACCATTCATCAAACAAAGCTAGTATGAGGAAGTTACATGCCAAATAGTGCAAGGTAAATTTGGAGACCTAGTTAACTTCTGAGGACCATAACTTCCTGCTTCAAAATTGGTTTGGGGAACATGATAAGTCTGCATAAATATATTGAACCATAGAATACATCCACGGATTTCAAATATAAATATGGGAACATAAATGTGTAGGAGGGCATAGAAGGTACATGTAGTATTCATGGACAAAGATATTAATTGACCTGAAACTTCAGCAGGAATTATCTAGCATCCTGGATCTCAAATGAGGATCAAACGTGGCCATAATTTCCAACATGTGGTAATTAAGGAACCCATTTTATCTCCTATCAAATTTCCAAAGGATCATACACAAGGATGCATAAACAAAGTTAAAAATTGCACCTGGTTGAAAGATGTTTTGGGTAATAATCAAATGACTATAACTTTATGTTCAAAACTCAGAATTGAGAAAGAAAGTAGTCATTGGAAAGATATTGGATGTAGGATTCCATGTAATCACCCAAAATTTTGATATGAGAAACATAATTCATAGGAAGTCAGAAAGGAGTTTGCTAGTGACCATAAAATGGAAAATTGTGCATATGCTATCATAATTGTATATTTTAGTTTTAGCTAACAAATGTTGTTGTGTCCATGTTTTCAAAAGTTATTGTTACAATTAAAATAGAGAAAGTTCTAGATATGTCTGCATATGTCTACATATTTCTACATATAGAAGAAATAAGGACATAGACCATTCTTCATTCTACATTTGGTTTCTTTAAGAAGTAGTCGGATCAGATACTAGGTTCAATAAGAAACATGGAAGACCCTAATGAAATTATTATTTGGGGAAAGAATTTCAGGTGACAATTATGAACATCAGATGTGGATTCGAGCAGGGAAATATATATGTAATACATGATAATGTATGTACAATAGGTTCATATGCAGATGTAAAGAATTGGAATATTGAAGGATGGTTTTATAGAATATGAAATCATTTGGACTTGGTATTTAGAATGAGCAGAGGAACTTGAGGACATAATGTTATGTCAAGAATATCTTACAAGATGATTGTATTCCAAGACTGAATAATGTTAAGGTATGAGTCTAAGTGTATCCATAAAGTATTGGGAATATACTACAAGAAATCCACTTATGCTAATCAGAGCGCTCAGTGGAATTAGGGCACAAGAGTGAAGTATTTACTTGATGAAGTATTGAATATCTATTCACTATAAAGGGTGTCAATGTACATGTAAGGTAGTACATTGTGGGAATACTTGTTCTAAAAGGATTTATATGTCAAGATTCTAGTCTTATGATTGATAAATATAGAGTGTATACATGGGAATAAAATGTAACATTTCCAAGGATAAGTTCTACAGTTTTGGAGATAGCACCTACATGATTGTTATCAAAGTAGTGCAGTAAAAGCATGGTTGTATGAAAACATTTCAGGCATGAAGTAATGAAGGTGTGTGCATACTAAATAAGTTCCATCATATGTGTAAGAAATGCATTATGTACATATTGGATCCATAATAATGTAGTCATGTTTCAAAGAAGGGTTTTTCCATAAAGGGAAGAAAGTTTCTAGGATGGAGTCAAGTCCTTAAACATCTTGAGATAACGAAAGAAGAAATCATGATGTAGATGTCAATCTATTACGGGTGCATGACAACACTCCATGAGGGATGAAAATAGTAGAAGAGTATTATGGAGGCATTCCAAAAGTACTGAAGGTATTTCCCAAGAAGCATGGAGATATCTAGTCAAGAGGAACATAAATAAGGAAATGAAGTTCCTGAAGGGAAATCAATAAGCAACCGTGTAGAAGAAAATGATCATATTCTTGTTGTGGAATGAAAAAGGAATACAATTTGTGGAGAACCCATCTCAAGTGGAAAAAGAGATATTACTGACATTTCAAGGGTTGGAAGTATCACTAGAATTTATGATGGAAATTAGGAGAAGTTATAGCTACTTCTAGTTAATCTCTACAAATATAGAAGAGAATACATTTTGGAAGCATTACAACATTATGGGAATTGACTATGCAAGTCAAGTTTCAGGTTGGGTGGCTGATAAAAGAGAATGGAATGTGAAAGAAACCACATGTAATGAAGTGTTCAGTTAAGAAAAGGATGAAGAAGTATAGACCTGAAAAGTGAATATATATTGAAGATCCAAATGTTATAAACAACATGATTAGAAATATAATTTATTCATGTATTTTTTGGGACATATGGATCTAGGAAATAGATTAAGGCTGAAGAGTAATGTCAACATAGTATCTGGTTGAAAATGTAAAAGTGGCCAAGAGTGGTTGTGCTGGAAAAGTGCTTAAAACATAAAAAATCATGTGCAATGATTACAATGAGAGAAAAACGGGGATGCAAGAATTGAGGGAAGTTGAGTATATCCAACAACAACAAAGAGAATGGTAAATTACAGAAAAAGTTGTTGCAATTGTTGTAGCAACAAATATGATATGGAATTTTGGAAAACCATACATAGCACCAAAAGAAAGAGGGAGTTATTGCATGGATGAAAGTGTTGTCAATGATGTGCCGCATATGGAAGACATCCATATGAATATATTCTATTCATACCATCTTGTGAGGTACCATCAAATTCATTCAATGGAAGCTATGTAGGTATGAGTTTTATGTATTTATGCTACATAATTGCTAAAGGGAATTAGGTAAGAATTCCCCCAACCAAAGTTATTTTATAAAATTACATTAATGTATAATTTGAATGCATTATTGGAAATGATACACCACTCAATGTGGTAAATCCTGAAGGCCTGTGATAATTATATAACTATTTAATTTTGAATGCATACAAATGACATAGTAGCATGTCATGTTATATTGGTTATGAGCTAATAACCAAAGAAATAAATGGGTATTTCCCTATTATAGGAATGAATTACAATAGAGCTATTCATGTATGACTCCATGAAATGGATGGATATGGAAAGGCTTTATTTCCACAAAAGTATCCAAGGAAACTTCTTACTTATAGCTAAGGTTTGGACTACAACTGTTTTTCTAACACTAAAGAGAACCATAGAATTCTATTCTTGGTATAGTGTTTGGGTCGAAAAGGAAGGCATCCAAATGATTGGGAAATAAAAGGGAAGAATATGGATTACGTGTCGAGGCATTGGATATACCTTCCAATTTAACATGGTGGGATACATGACTTAGATAATTGGAATTATGAAATCAATGCAAGGGTGAATTGAATACATATGCATGGAGAATTGCACTCATGCTTGATAGAGTTTTTTATAATTGAATGCAATTGTTGAATGCATTTTTTTGAATGTGTGTATATATGATATTTAATGGAAATGATTATGGTAGCAGCTGAAATGTTGCAACTATTACCAACTAATGAAGTTGAGAACATTTCAGGTGTTGTTGGACATTGCAATGGGAATGTTGCAAGTCAAGTAGTCACATGAGCATTGAATACAACAATTTTCTGTTCAGTAAATAGAGTAATAAAAATAATGATGTTGAAAGAATGAAAAGCCTAATGGCTGACAATTCCTATGCAGAGAATGATAGTTTCATTCTATTTAATAAATGGTTTGATAGCTATGATTGAATTTTTAAGTGTAGACAATTCTAAAATCACTTTGTGAGCCTTTGTAAATATGCCAATAGAATTATATGGTACATGAAATACTAACAATATGTTTATTTGAATGCAAGATAAAAATATTGTAGGAAAAGTGGTGTCAAGTAGGACACTTTTGCAAGCCATAATAAATATCAATTCTTGTTGTTACAATAGTCCAAAAAGTATGAGATGGATTTCATATTTTGGAAACAAATGTGAATTTTCTTATGAAACAACAATTGAATTTGTAAATGGAATTATTTTGACATTGTCTCATGTTGACTATATGTATGGATATAGATGATATGATGGTGTTGAAGCTGGAATGCTTGGGAAGAATGGCTACTTTTGGGAAATTGGATCCTTAAATTGCAGATCCTTAGTTGGGGTCTAAAGATGAGATGTCACTCTCCTTGTGTGTAAAATCCTTGGCAAGATGGATCACCAAAGGACTGTGCAACAATGAAAGGATGCCTGATCGTAGAAGGGTGAGTGAAACAAGGAAGAGACAACCCAAGAATTCTATAGTGGGATGAATTATTACCTGAAGAAGCTCTATGGAATAAAACAAAGGGATTCTAGTCCCGGTATGGACACATGAATCGGGTGCTTGAAAAGAAGAGCACCAAAAGGATAAAAAGATTCAATATCAAAGTCATGGAGTTTTTTTGATAATTTTGAATGTAATTTATATATAATTCACTAAGTAAAGTGAATAAATAAGGTGGAGGGGAATGTAATACCCCCAAGATGATCCCCAATTATAATTGTACATATATTTTTGTAGGCTAGTGAACCAGGATATTATAGGATAGAATGCCTATGTGATTATTAGGCTAGAGAGCCTAAATACTAAAAGGTCAGTGAGCATATTATTGTAACATGAAAGCATTCATATGATTAATAAAATACATCACGATTGTAGACCAAATAGAAAAAAAAAAGTATGGGGGATAAAATCCACTAAAAAGGGAAAGGGGGGCTAATAATCTAGGAAGAGGGGATAAGCCTAGGGGGCTTAAGCCAAGGGAATATTTTAATAATATTTCTTAAAATTATAATTTATGGATACATATACATTATTTTATCTGAAGTTCACAAATAAAGGGAATAAATTACAAGAAGAGGACAAAGTTAGTCCCTTATGTGCCAAGTGCCACATGGGGCACATGCATATATAATTTGGGTATATAGTGTAATTCCCCATATTGGCTATGATAGAACCATATGTACCTTGTTTCTTTCTCCATAACTATATGTGTGGGAGCTATTTCTAGTCATTGACCTGGTATTTTTATCTGAAGAGGTGGGTTGCCAGGCCCATGTGTTCTTGAAGAAGCGGGTTTTCAGGCATGTTTGTTATTGAAGAAGAGGGTTGTCATTCCCATGAGAATTCTCTCCAGGTGAGATAAATACTGGGAATTGTATTCCCAAGGTTCCAAGTTGTAGCTATATGGATCTGATACTTCCTTTCCGACCAATTATTGAAGCCTTGGAAGGGAAGCGAGGAAACTGAAGGGTTATTGAGCATAAAAGGGGCAGACTTCCTAAGGTGGGAAATGAATGTGGGGAATGAGAGACTATAGGTTGTCTTCCATAGTTTGAACCTTAGTCTAAGAATTGGTATATAGAAAAAACTTAGCCTGGTTTAGGATTACTTTTCCCTAATGGACTTTTATCCACAACTTGGGTGTGACCCACTTCTGAGAGTTAGGAGCAATGCAGTCTATGGCTGGTAGGAACATGGAAGGTATGCATGTAGTTGGTATTTTTACAAAAACATATAGGTGTTCTTCTAATAAGTATTATATTTTTGTTTGTTGTAATTATATTTACATGTTGTTTACTGTGTGTAATGTTTTTTTTTTTTTTTTCTTAAATTGTATATGTATGCACGGGTTATGGTATGTTGTTATTATTCTGCATAACTCTGTTCATATGTAGAGAAATTTTATTTATTAAAATTGTGGGTATCATAGGTCAAAATTCTAATGTGGAATTTCCCAATAGGGAGTTTGGAATGTTACAAGAGATAGATTATGAGGTAAACCATTGATTAATATAATCAAGAATCATATTCTTGTTATGGTTTTGAGGCCAATTATGATGATTGATATATTGATAGTTGTCATTTCTGGGATGATAACCAATTCCATATTCTATTTGATGACTCTACTCCACCTCATTTAGAGCACATCATGGAGAGTAAATGAAATCCTTTTATGCATATTCTTCTTCAATTTTCTTATTCTCCTGTAGTAGTGGATGATTTTTTGGATGGTTATTCATATTTTGATCCACATGACCAATGTCAATATTTGGAGCATCATTTTCAATTGGCTAGTGAGTTCCTATATCTTCAACATGGAGTTCACATGAGCACTTAGACATGGGACCCAGGTTTATAATGGTGGTTTGACTACTTCAACATGGTGGCTTGCACTCATGCATGGGAAGCTATTTTTTCATCCTACTTCAACATTATGGTCCATACTTATGCATGGGACCATGGTATATGGTTGTGCGCTCTCATAATAAGCATTGAGCACAACGCTTTCAAAAGGGGTATGGAATATAGTGTAGCTAGGGGGAATAATATGGGGTCCTAGGTAGGTACCCAATGGGAATAATAGTAGATAAGTTATGTATAAATACAACTTTTAATAAATAAGGACTAGTGTTAATGCAATAAAGGTAAGAAGACTTACTAGAAAGTTCCACTTCTAGAAGGTTCCTTCTCTATAATATTCTTAGGTGGTTGGTAGCACTATATAAAGGGATTCAAGAAATGTAATGGGAAATTCAAGAAGTATTGTATCTGGAGTGGTAACTCATTAGGAGGTTTCCTCCTCAAAAAGATAAGTGAACACGAGTGGATCCCTTCCATAATAGGATCTATTGTATGGTATTTACCTACCCTAAGGATTTTCAAAATAATAAAGTGTAATTTTTCTATATTGTTCTTTCAATATTGTTTGGTGATTTCATTTGCATATCTTCGGTACTTAACAAGTGGTATTAGAGTGAGGTATTAGTATTGAATAATTCCTAAAGGCCCGCAAGTCAGAATGGAATGAGAAGTGGAAATTTGTTTATTCTTTTATCTTAGAGAAGATGTTGGCACATGGTGGAAATGATTGCACCATGTCAATATAATGGGGATTTATGATGAAGTGTTGGAAAAATTACTTTTATATAAGTGGTCTCATGTTGAAAAAATAGATAAAGAGAGAACCAAGGGTTTATTTTCATGTGGAAACTGTATATTACAAGTTCATGGATGCATTCAACAAGAGAAGGTTATTGTTTCTATTAACCTTAGTTTCCAGCAAAATTTTATCAATGTTTAGATGGTTAATATATTGCAAGTTCCTATAGAGAATATTCAAAGCACACAGGTTGAGGGTAAACATGTTCAAATGTTTTAAGATTTGAATCTCACTATGGATAAATTTGTGTTGCATTCTGATATTTGTGCCCTTGATACAAATGATGTGGATATTATTCTTGTTTATCCTTGGATGGCTACAATTTGTACAATTAATATTAATGTGGAAAATAAGTTTGTAAAACTTTGGTACAAGAAAAATAAATTACATTGCAAGATGTTTCTCATAGTAAGAAAGAAGGGCCCATGAGGAAAAGAAAATTAAATGAGACAAATACTTAATAAGGAAATAATAAAGAAGGCAAGGAGATGATTGACTCAAAGGAACACCATATTGCAAACTTGAAGAAAAATGGATTTATTCCTAAAGATTTTTTATATAGACATCCACACCACATAGAGAAAAAAAGGTCATCAAGGCAGGGATGTGAGAATCAACAAATGTTTTATGGACTAGCATGGAACCAGAAAGGAAACAAATCAAGGGGTTCCTGGAGGAATACCATCACTGCAGGATGATATCAACATAAAGTTGTTGGGGTGGTGTCTATAGAGGAACACCATTACAAAGATAAGGGGTGGTGTCTAAAGACATCGTTAGAACACTTAAGTAAAGAATATTGTGATCATAACATCATAGTGCATGTTACACATCTTGATATGCATGATATTTTGCACAATATACATAATGATAATGACCCAAGGGGTCTTCTATTTATAGTCTCAATATCTAATCAATTTCCATAGAATCCAAAAGATATTGTCCACATGTAATCATCGGTTATTAGAGTTGACTCTATCAAATCCATGTTGTCAATTTGGATCGATAAGGATCCTCAACCTGAATTCCTACACACCGAAATTGTAGTTTATTGTTGGGTTGGTCAATCTACTTCTATACTATCTTTGATTCATGGTCGACTGTCCTACTGACATGAACGTCGACTACTCGAACAACTAGTGTGGTGTGCTAGTTGATTACCAGAATGACTGTATCTAGATGCAGGTCAAACTCTCAACCAATTGAATCCAAGAGATGTGTGATGAACCATCAATGCTTGATGTTCCAACACCCCCCCAACAACACAAAACTCTGGAGATTCAGGAGGTGAAATTACGTCATTATGACACCACCCCATAATTGCATCTTTTTGAAGCCCAAGCATCATGCGGATCTTGATAAATGTTATTTTAGCTCAAGGTTTGATGAAGATATCAACAACCTAATTATTTGTTCTACAATATTCAAGAGAGACAATGTTCTCATCAACCAACTATCTCAAATAGTGGGCATGTATCTCAACATGATTCATCTTACTGTGGGAAATAGGATTGTCACCAACATGTATAACACTCTATTTATCATAGCATATTTTAGTTGAGGTCTGAAAAGGAAGGCAAATTTATACCAAAAGTTGGTGAATCCATACTACTTTAGTTCCTACTTGAATGGAACCATGATATTATTATTTCATAGTCGACAAAGAGACTGCCTTTTATTTCTTACACGACCATACCAATGGTCCAGTGCTATAGTGTAACACATAGCCAGAGGTAGACTTCCAATCATCACTATCACCATCCCAGTCAAATTCGGTGAAGCCAACCAATGAATTTGAATTTCAACAATACTTTATACCAAAATGAGTGGTACCCTTAAGGTAATGAATAATTCATTTGACTTCTTTCTAGTGGTTATTTTTATGGTCCCACTTAAACTAAGAAACCACACTAACAAAAAAGGAAATTTTAGGTCGACTATGAGTAAGATAAATAAGTCTGCCAACCAATTTTCGATAGAGAGTAGAATCGAATGCAAGAGTTTGATAGTTTTTTGTAATATTTACTCCATACTGAAAAGGAGTATCACAAGGCTTGCAATGAAACATATTAAAATGTTTCAAAGTACCATTGGAATTTTCATCTTTCTGGGAGGGAAGAAGTCTCACCCAAAGCGCAACTGAGATAGGAAAGAGAGGGAAGGGTAAGGAGAATACTTAGACAAACCTCTGAGTTATCAAGACTCATTGTAGTCTTGCGCAAGATAGACTAAACCTGTAACAGTTCCAAGCAATTCCTAGCTGGGAATAAAGAAATAGAGTTTTGTTTCCATTCATAAAGAAGCATGTAGGTATATCAGACATAAAGATAATACATAACAACATTCCATTAATGCATTAGGACTAAATAAACAGAATATATATTAAAAATTTAGGCCTCCAATTATATTAATGATACCAAAATCGAATACATTGATCGTATGGTTCTTACCAAGATCTCCAAAACTTAGCTATGTTATAGTATGGGTCATTACAATAGTGACTCTCATTACAACATCAATACCAAAAACAATGATAACACTAATAATTATGGACTAACCTCCTAGAAAACAATAACAACGCTTTAGCCCATTAACCTTTCATTAGCCATTAGCCTACTAAAATAACATCAGTCTCATATATATAATTTGATATTTATGTTTGTTGGTTGAAAACCTAAGATTTATTTATTTTCTTGATCTTGTTTCAACTTCCTTCCTCAAATTGATGTTGCGCTATCCTTCAAACTGCTTTATGTTTCTTTCTTTTGTCTGTTGTCTAGCTCCTCAACATCTTGCACAACTTCTTCTCTCCAAAATGAAGCTTCAATGTGTCGTCCGCAACTTCTATTCAACAAAATTAAGGGCCCAATAGTCTCTAATCACAATCCTTGACTCGCCTCGCATCAAGTCTTCAACTCTCCCTTGGTCTCTAGGTTGTCTTGTTTTTCTTCCTTGCCTTCTGGTTCCAAGCTGCTTTCATTTCCATATTGGAATGTTTCTTCTTTCTCTTCTTCAAACGAATGTTTCGGGTACTAGTTCGAGGTCTCTCTTCTTGACCTCTTGGAAGTTCTCTACTTTTTCCTGCCATTTCCTGGCAAGCAATGAAGCTTCAACAAAAACCTATTGAGTGGTGTATGTGATGCACTATTTTGGCTTTGACGCAACTAAAGATTTCCATTATGATTCAGCTATGGAATCCACTTGATGCATATATAGGTATTATGTCTAGACTATAGGTCGAAAATATTGAAGTTCCTTATTATCCACAGTTTGGGCTTCATATAGAATATTGAGGTCATTGTTCACCTGCTGGATTTTGTCAAATTTCTCTTGATGTTCCAGTAGATATAGGGTGTTGGATGCTTCTTTGTTGAACAATTGGATCTTCACGCACAAGTCCTCCAATGTTTGATTGCACCTTGAAATGTTTCCCATCCAATCACTAACCTCTCTGAATATCTTTGTGCATTTTGCAGTCCATTTGTGCATGGTTTCTCTTGCATTGTTCCCTTCCAGGACGATTTTCTCCATTTGGTCTCACGGCTTCCTGGTTTGAATTTTCGACTCTTGTTGACTGTCCCAAAAATGTACTTCGATATTTTTGGCTCTTTTTTTGAGCTCTGAACAGGCTACCTGAAGTATTTCGATCTCCTCCGCAAGATCACTTGTTGTGCTAGATTCTAGTAGATGCGGCATTGTATTCCTGATATTTTTCCAAGATTTAGTGAGTGTTTCCTTTAACATTTCTATCTTTCGCTCTACCTGAGTCCTTGAGTATTCATCATACATTCATCATTCCTATGTGAGGAGTCCTTCTTGTTTCCATAAATTAACTTCTCTTTCATCCTTCTGGATCCTCTACTCTAGTTTCTCAGTCGAGGATCTAATTATACTTACCAGTTGCATTGTTGGTAATTGAGTGAGCTCACCCGATGAAGGAGAGACATCCAAGGTTACTCAGACTTGTAGTGGAATTCCACCTAGCCATTGATTGTGCAGAGGGTGTATCCACCTCTTATTCTCCCGGGGATGGAACTTGTAGTTGATGTGAAATTTTAGCCTTCAGATCCGATGGAAATTGAGTAAAACCTTCTTTCTTGTTCAGGAAAAGTTGCAATAGTTATACACATAGTTGTGGGTTCTGGAATAATAGTTCCAACTATTATTTCAAATACATTGTGATCTACCTAGATGTAGTTTCAGGTTCCTGATGAACCATTTGTGATTCTGCCTCTTTCTATAATGAAACTTCTAAGGTTCCGCTTCTTTTGATGGGAATCTCAACATTGACTATTGCGAAATGAATTTGAGTGCTTGGAACATGAAATATCATACCAATTTGACTCTTCGTTGAAATAATAGCTCCTAGAGTGGGTACCGATGGAGCGGTTGACTCGCTCGAGGCTTAAGGGGTAAGAGGGGTATGTTCTGGTACATTTTCAGGTAGTTATAGGTTTTTGGAGGAGATGGAAGTTGCTTAGTTATTATGGTTGTGGATGTGGTGGTATATGGATCAGGAGCATCTTGGATGTCGATCACAATCTAATAAGATCGAGTAGTTTCTATAGTACGAGGTATGGCCGAGGATATCGGTTGGAAATTTAGAATATTCACAGGGGAGAGCCCTCTCTTGGGTTTCTTAACTGATGGATTCCCTATGAAAGAAGCTGGAAGAATTCCATTAATACCTTTATCTGATAATACTGCTTGCTATGGGAGCTATAGAAACATTGGAAATTTCCTTGGCCTCCACTCCAGAGGTCGTGCATCGACTTCTACTTCTGAGTCCGACAATGTTTGAATATTTGTCTTATTTTCTAGTGGCCCAGAACTTGTCCCTACTCCTTCCTATTGCACATTTTTCGTCAGAAGTTCTAGAGGCAAGAGGTAATGCATACCTGGCATGTGTGGATTGTGCTTGAAACCAATCCATGACATGAATTATTTATCAATTTTTTCCTAATCAAGGTAGAAGGGGAGAAACCTCGAGTGAAAATATTTAAGCTTCATATGCCTTGACTGAACAATAGTGTTGTGGTAGTTCATGCCAAAGGTGATATTCAGGGTGTTATGGTTCAACAACTCTTATGGTATGCTCCACCAATGATTTGTGTCAATCAATTGATTGTGCCACTTTGAGAAAGAGACATTGTTGAACTCCTGGTTCTCCTAATCTAACCTTGATTTCCAAGGTTTGAAATTTTTTGCAAGGTGACCTTTTTCCACTAGTGCCAACTATCTTCCCATGGGTAGCTTCCATTTCCACATGGAAAACGCTACTAGTAGGTATCCATATGTGAGGGATTTGCCTTTCTCTCGAGCTTCCTAACAAGTGATGAGGAGTTCCTCTAGTAGGTAGTTGCACCAATTGAACACAACTCCATTTGAATAGAATTATTCTACTGAAAGAGTGTCTAAGGTGCATTCTCCCTTGTAGTAGGAACACATGAACTTGCTTGCAATTACATAGTAGGTTGTCTGAAATGTTTCCAGAATAATTGGGTCAATATTCATTTTTCTCCCACCTCTCTCTGTGTGGAACTTCTCATACACCCTAATTTTACCTTTCTTATTCCCATGCTTGGTTGGGCCTTGAAATACTTTGGAAACATCCTCACCCTTGAGATATAAGCTCGTGAGCTGGTGGATGTCATCTGCATGAATCAGATACCTCTGATCGAGCTCTAGGATTCTATCGTGTACTCAGCTGATCAAACATTTTGTGCAATGTACAACCTCACCAAAGACCAGTAAGTCCCTAAGGTGCATGATTGTGGAGTTGAATAGATTGATAAATGCGAGCTTGGGGAAAAATTGCATGCCTCTGATGTTGTTGGAACAGGAGAAGAACCAGGGTTCAATGCTCAAGAGTGCACCAAAAAAACCCTAACTATCAGCCCTTTCAGAAACACCTACAAAGAAGATGAAGTCTCACCTGAGGTAGAGGCAGGGGTGGTTGTAGGACTCAGGTGTCTGCAACCTTAGCTGGGACATAGATCTATGATTATATTGCTTACAATGCACTTAGCATCTGTTATTCCTTAACATACATTCATTAATACACTTCGCAGAAAGCACATAGCACCATAGTAATTACTCATATCTAGCACTTAGCAATGATAAATAGGTTATACTTAATAGATTAGGCACTTAGCATCTTATGTATCATATCTAGCATGCATTCATATATCATAAGCACAAATCATCAATATATCTATCTAAACATATCAGAGCACTTAGCAAGAGAGAGACAAACATGTCAGCATAATACACACAGTTACCATGGTTCACCCCCACCTTGGGGATACGTCCATAAAGTATTCTTCTGTTATTGTCTTCTGTAAACCAAGTTATAGCACAAATCCTTCAAGATCCTACCCCGACTAGGAAAAGATATCTGCACAACTCACTAGATCCTCTTTCCTCGGGTAGATCCAAGCACTAAGTCCTCCCCTGACCCATGCACTCAACACTTACAATACTTACAGTAGGCACATAGATCTTACATTCACACAGATGTATGATCACATAGATCTACTTTATGCACTAAGCCATTCACTTTACATCACACACCCCCTTTTCATACACATCTCCTACCCTTCTATTTATACATACAAAAGGCCTAAATAACGGTCAATATCCCTTTCCCATTACAATATTCCCAAAATGCCCCAAAAGCCCAAAAATCCCTAAAAAGGGGCAGAGATCCCATGATCTCCTCTTCTCCATGCGCTCCTTCTCTAACTGGATGTCGGAGTACCGAAAACGGTTAAATATGACCAAGTATTCCTCAAAACTTGGGCAAGGGCCAATAGGCCCCTAACACTCACATGTGACTCGTCCTGAGTCACTCAGGTCTGACCAGTTCCACTTCAAATGCCTCAAGCTTGGCTCGAGCTACTTCGACCTGTTGCTTTGCGATTTCCTCCTACTCAGCGAACTCCTGGATGAGTGCGTTATTGACTGGTCCTTCTAGGCACTTCTCTACTGTAATCACGACCTGTTGTAGCTTTGTCCCTTGGTTCTCAATCTCTAAAAATAGTTTACATACCTTGTCTTGCCAAGGTTGAAGTTGTTGCATCACTTCCATGACCCTGTTCTGGATCATGTGGATCTGTTGTTGTGTGACATGTTGCTCGTGGGATCACTTCATTTTCTCTATAGTTTATAGGGCCTTCAACTGCATCTGAAGTCTATCTGCATGCTTCTTTTCCTCCTAGAGTTGCAACTCCAGTTTATGTAATTCTGGGTACTCGGTCAGGTTCTCATGTATCTGTGCACTTTTGGTACTTAGTTGTTTGCATTCCTCAGTGAGTTCTTTAATCCTTTCTATTGTACACTGGGCAGTTATTTCTCATTGGTCACACTCTTCTTGCAGGGTACTTTGGATGATCTGAAGCTCTAAGTCCACGACTCTTTGCTGCAGTTGCTGAATAAATTCAGCAAGCTTCATCACTTCACGGTCTAAGGGTTCTTCATCCTTTTGTTCTAAGCTGGTCACAAAGTGAAATTCTCTGTTGACACCTTCTTCGATTATGATCTACTTCACAAGAATCTACTCCTTCTCCTTTTGGATTTTTTCTCTGTCTCTATCAAATTTCTCTTGGATGGCCTCCTTCTCTTGTTGTGCAGCTCGAGACTACTCGATGATTTCCTCTTGTGCTTCCTTTAGGGCCTGGGTGGCCTGCACTATTACTTCTTCTTCTTTCTGAAGGCATACTTCAACTATGTCAGCAATCCTGTGGAGTTGAACTGATTCATCTCCTGCTTCTATTGTTCCTTCTAGCATGGGCACAGTGGATACTACGCGATTAGACTAAAGTGCTTGTTGCACTCCTTGGAGCTCAGCTTCAATTCTATCATACATCATCTATTGCTTGGCCTCCTATTTTCTGTAATTTCTTCTATGGCTTCATTCAAAGTTGTGAGGATAAAGATGAAGTCATCAGGGTTGGTATATCGGTTCCAATGGCTATATTGCTTCTTCATGGCGAAGTACTCTATGTCTTTGTTCTGATATATCGGCGAAGCTCCAATTCTGCAATTCTTCTTGCTGCGAAGTGTCCTCTAGAACCTCTTGTAACCTTACAGTATTAGCCCTTTTATTTCTTAACTTACTAGCCTTCTTCCCAGTGAGCTTTGTCTAAGTAATTCTTTTACCATTATGATGTCTATCTTTTGTGGTCTTAGTTACTTCACATTGTTGAAAGTCTTTCCTAGGGTTGATAATACTTCTTCTGTATCAAAAATAGGTAACTCGATCTTCTGCAGATCCTCAAGTGTTCTCTTAGCTTCGACATTGGAGTTGCTAATATTGAATATCTTCGATCTGCTCTTTTGTTCTTCAATCAAGTGTGTGATCCTTCTGGTCATAAAGTCTTTTAACTCTTGCTTCTTTTGTTCCAAAAATTTTTCTTTTTCTTTTCATCTGGCTTGTTCTTTATCAATCCAAGGTTTCCCTATGAGCATGGTAAACAGGGTGTTGTCTTCAACAAATTTAATGATCTCAAAGTCTTCCTCTGTCGAAGTTTCATTGATATTCATAGGTATCTGAGTGAGCCTTCTACATAGGTTTACTAGCTTTCCTCTGAAGAAACTTGTTCCTCCAAGGGAAGGGATCATGGTAGGCTTTCCTATAGCTTCCCAATTTCTTTCTGGCATAATGTTCACTTGTGTTTCTCCATCAAGAGTAAAATCAATGTCAAGGTCCCCTATTCTTGCTTCGATTTTCTCCTTTTCTTTGAAGATCTCTAATAGCCTAACATGTCGGTGGTCATTCAAGGTATCTTTCATCTATAGCAATGTATTTTCTGATTCTTTCTAGATTTCTACTATAATATTGGTCTATTGATCTCCTTCAGGGTTTTCTTGCTCCATATTCATCTTCTCAAGCCTAGCAATCATTCTAGGGAAATCCAATACTTCATGGTCCATAGACTTACAACATAGGAAACTAGGTCTTCTCCCAGGGAATTCCTTAGCAAGATGTCTCGGTCTTCTGCAACTATAACAGAGGGTTAATCCTCTTTTTCATTTATATGTTCCCCAACTCCTTCTGTACTGCGCACCAGGATCATGGTGACTAGCCTACAAAAAACTCTTTCTAGGATCTTGCATCCACTTGTTAGTCCAAACATTCTTTCAATGCATAGGTATAACATATCTATCACTATACTTATCAGAACTATTCATATCAAACTTTCTTTCATCTATTAATGCCCTAGTTTTGAAGCTAGGACAAAATCTATCAAACATACCTAGATCCATGCTTTAGAAACAAAAAAATTCACTTATCTTACTTCTACAGAGCACAAATCTTTCAAATCTAAATTTTTTTGACTATTCTTACCGTTATCAGAGCACAAAGCTTATATATCTTACTTTTTTCTTGCAGATCTAACCTTTTTCTTTGCAAATCTGACTTCTTTTCCTCCATATCTAACCTTTTTTCTTCATATCTGACCTCTTTTCTTTAGATATGACCTCTTTTTCTTGGCACAAAGCTCTGTGCACTAGGGAAACATATCTACGCACATAGCTTATTTTGCACAAAGCTTCTTCTTCTTCAGTTCCCAACAATCACAGTTTCAAATCCTGACAACGGACCCATTTGTTGGCATAGGGGAAGACCCAGGGTTCAACAGTCAAGAGAGCACCAACAAAACCCTAACTACCAGCCCTTTCGACAACACCTGTGAAGCAGATGAAGTCTCACCTGAGGTAGAGGTAGGGGTGGTTGCAGGACTCAGGTGTCTACAACCTTAGCTAGGACACAGATCTATGATTATATTTCTTATAGTGCACTTATCATCAGTTATTCCTTAACATACATTCATTAATACACTTCACAGAAAGCACATAACACCGTAGTAATTACTCATATCTAGCACTTAGCAATGATAAATAGGTTATACTTAATAGATTAAGAACTTAGCATATTATTTATCATATCTAGCATGCATTCATATCTCATAAGCACAAGGAATCAATAGATCTATCTAAACATATCAGAGCACTTAGCAAGAGAGAGACAAACACATCAACACAATACACATAGTTATCGTGGTTCACCCCCACCCTGGGGCTACATCCACAAAGTCTTCTTCTGTTATTATCTTCTATAAACCAAGTTACATCACAAAGCCTTCAAGATCCTAACCCTCCTAGGAAAAGAGATTTGCACAGCTCACTAGATCCTCTTTCCCTGGGTAGATACAAGCACTAAGTCCTCCCCTAACCCGTGCACTCAACACTTACAATACTTACAGTAGGAACATAGCTATTACAGTCACACAGACGTCTGATCACATAGATCTACTTTATGCACTAAGTCATTCACTTTACATAAGACACCCCCTTTTCATACGCATCTCCTACCCTTCTATTTATACATACAAAAGGCCTAAATAAGGGTCGATATCCCTTTCCCATTACAATGTTCCCAAAAATCCCAAAAATCCAAAAAGGCCCTAAAAAGGGGTGGAGATCCTGTGATATCCTCTTCGCCATGCACTCCTTCTCTGAATGGATGTCGGAGTATTGAAAATGGTCAAATATGACCAAGTATTCCTCAAACCTTGGTCAAGGGGAAACATATGTCATCTAGAACCAAGTCGCAGAACACGTCAATGTTCATCTGTGGGAACAAAAGTTGGTCTACCAAGTCAAGGTCCAAAATATTTACTTTCTTTGTCTTCCCCTTTACATCACCTATGACCTCGATCCTAGGATCATACAACTTATCTATAATAGCCTATATTTTGGAGATGAGCTCTGACTTCCTATTTCTCTTGGAATTTTGACTTGGGATTGCTTAGAAACATTAAATGGGTAATTTGGTCTTAGGGTCATGACTTGGGAGAAAGATATTTCTCAAGGGATACAAAATATCAGATAGAACATGACACAGATAACTAAGGAAACAATAAGTCTTATTTGTGAGTTTGTGAAATTTTATACACAGGATAATTGAAGAGATTTGTAATTAATCCCAAGTACACTCTTCATCTACCCATCAATGCAGTCTCAAGCCTAGATTTCCAATGAGAATGATAAATGGGGTAATATCTTATGGATTGATTTTGTCTCTTAATGAACAAAATGATAAGGATGGGGTCGACCTGAGGGCTTACCATTTTAACGATTGAGATTTCTTGCAGGAATATTGAGGGCATCTACGCGTATCACGACTTTATGTTTTAACAGAAAGGTATGATGGGTTATTGTAGATCTCATAAAGAGTATGATTGGACATGATGTGTGTGACACATGGGTAATGATACAGTTCAGATTCACCCTCCCTCCAACCACAATGGGGGGTTCTCCATCATGTTTAATGAATTTATTTAATGTGATGGTGACTCATCCGACCTTGTGCTGCTGAATAAGAAGTTTTACTTCAAGTAAATTCTTAGAATAAAAAAACATATGGCATGGAACAACAATGCACACTCTAACATTATTAAATTAATTAAAGAAATTGTAGATAATTAAAATATAATTGTTGTACATGCTCCTTTGGGTTGGAGGAACCGTGCTTTGGCTAAAGCATGAGAAATTTAGGGCTTTAGGCATGCGTCATTCACCCAACCTGGTTGAAGGATACCATCCAGTTGCACTAGCTTCACTGAAACATAATGTCAAATTTTCACAACTATGAATGGACCCAACTAATGCATGTGCAACATTCTTGTATGTTTCTTATATTGACTGTCATAGAGTAGTAACTTATCCCCTTGCGCAAATCTTCTATCCTTAATGTGCTTTTCATGCCAAGATTTATGTCTATATTTCTCAACTGACTGATGAAAATGCGCTATGAATCTCGCTTCCTCTAGTTCTTACAACTCTACAATCCTTTGTGCAACTGATGCATCATCTGTCATGTGTGTAGCTTGTGCTATATAGAGACTAGGGGTAATAAATTTTGGAAGTACAACAACTTATTTTCTGTAAACCAACTAAAATGGAGTATACATGTGTAGCTTCTTCGTGGTATTCCTATAAGTCCATAAAATTGTTGGAACTATATCATCCCAGTCTTCCTTGTTTGCGCGACATACTTTTGTCAGTTCTCTTTCCCAAATTTTATCGAATGCCTCCATTGCACCATTAGCTTATAGATGGTAGGGAATACTCTTATGGTGTTGTATAAGGAATTTTTATGTCAACATTGAAATTGTGATGTTGATGAAGTGACTACCTCTATCATTGGTCAAACTTCTAGGACATCCAAAGTAGCTGATAACGTTCTCGAAGATAAATCTAGTAGTTCTATCTATAGAGAAATATTGAACTGCCTCTACTTCAACCCATATTGTAAGGTAATCAGTTGCGGTAATGATGTATCTGGCCTTTGAGTGTTTAGTTTGGGGATCGATTGGTCCAATAAAATAAACAACCCACTTATCAAATGCCTGAAGTTCTCTAATTGGATGAAGGGGTGATTCATCCTTTTGTGATGGATTTCCTACTCTTTGGCAGATGTTGCAAGATCTAGAATACTCCTTATCATATTTAAATAATGTATCCCACCATAATATTTCTTGAATTACCTTTTGTGCAGTGTCTTTACCTCCAATGTGTCCTCCCACAACTCCATTGTGTCATTCCCATAGGATATCCTTCCTTTCATGGTTCAAGACACATCTCCTAAGGTTGTTGTCAAGTCCCAATTTGCAAATTTCTCCTGCAATTAGTTGATAGTTGGCTGCGCGAACCACCATATGTCACTTTTGGGTTGAGGAGTAAGTTTCTAGGTAGGTCCCTGTACTAAGGAAGACAAAAATGTCTTCAATATACTCTGGGATGGCCTCAATCTGGAACAGGTCTACATCCGGGAGTTGATCATCCACTGCTCCACCACGTTCCCCTAACTCCAACCTGGAAATGTGATATGGACCTACATTGCATATTCCTGGTTTGATAATTACTTCAAATGAAAACTCTTGAAACAACAATAGCCATGTGAAAATTCTTCCTTCAAGCACTGGTTTATTGACTAGATACTTCAATGCAGAATGGTCAGTAAAGAAATTGAAATGAGATCCTAACAAGTAGTTTCTAAACTTATGTAATGCATAAATCATAGCTAAACCTTCCCTTTCAATAGTTGTGTAGTTGTTCTCATCTTGTGATAGTTTTCTGTTAGAAAAGTAGATAGGGTGGTCCATATTCTCTTCCCCTGGTTGTGCTAAAATGTCTCCCAAGGAGATCCCTGATGCATCCACATGTACATGGAATTCAATTTCCCATTTGGAAAATATAAAGATAGGTGCAGTAGTTAGTTTTTCTTTGATAATTTCGAATGCCTTGTCACACTATGGTGTCCATCAGAATAGTTCAGACTTTTTCAGCAATTTTTCAAGGGGTGCGGTGATAGTTTCATATCTTCTGATGAACTTGCGGTAATATCCTATATGTCCCGGTGTGGAGAGAAACACTTTGGAACTTGTAGGTGGCGGCATGTTCAAAATGACCGCAAATTTATCTGGGTCTACCAGGACTCCCTCTTTGCATACAATATGGCCTAACAAATTTCCATGTGGTATGAAAAAAATGCACATCCTGAGATTCATAGAAATCTACAATTCATGACATCTATCAAAAATTAATCGGAGTAGTGCTACATAGTATTTTAACAGGATGTACACCATCTAATCGTCCATGTATTCTTCTACAAAATTGTGGATGAACTCTCAAAATGTTGTTATTACGATCTGAGAGAAAACTACAGGAGAATTCTTTAAGCCAAAGGGAATTACATTGTATGCAAATGATCCCCATTCAGTTATGAATGTGTTCTTCTTCTTGTCTTCCTCTGCAATTCTAACTTGGTTATATCCTGAGAACCCATTTGTAAACGAATAAGTCTATTTTCCTTCAACTTGATGTAATACCTCGTCGCTGAAAGGTGTTGGAAACGAATCATGCACACATGCAGAATTTAGACTTTTGTAGTCCACAAAGACCCAAATGTATTCCATACCTTTATTACTATGGATAACTATGGGGCTAATCCATTATGCTTCTTTGATTGGGAAAATAAGTCATGTTGCAGGCATTTTATCCACTTCCTTCTTGACCTTCTCTTTTATTCTAGGATTAATTTGGTATGGTCAGTGATTCAAAGGTCTTGAGCTGGGCTTCAAATCGATTTTCATTTCTCCCATAGCTCCTTTTATAAATTTTTGTTCTGATAATTTTTTTGGAAACAATTCCTCATATTCTCGCAACAGATTATGTACTCCATTCATATTTTTCTCATCCCAGTAGTATACTATAGAAGCTATCTTAGAATTCCCTATGATACTTATATTAACTTTTCACAACTTCAGTGGGTGATTATAGGAGCTACGGGTGTGAGTAGGTATAGTATCCTGAATCTCTCTACTACCTTCTGTTTCTTTATTGTCTAAGTTTCTAAGATCTTCTAAATCATCAGTTTTTTCCAGGTCTTTCTCAAATTTACAGCAAGGTACAATTATCTTGTCAATTTCAAGACTTAGAATAGACTGAAGTAAAGAAACATGGTCAGAACATACCATTGGACATGATCTCTTTTACAAATGTCAATAAAAATCATTGAACTAATTCTTTGAAGGATTGTGTTGAGCTCATGATACTTACTTGTAAAGGAGAAATCCTTCCAGAATTTTTCTTGTAAGGCCTACCAACAGCTTGTTTATCTTCTAGTCTCCTCATGTATATACCAAGCCTTTGGAATAGGACCCAATGAATGCAAAATACCTGGACCCATAGGTAAGAAGGTACTTTCACAAATCTCCACTTCTCTAAGCAATATTCAATATGCACTATAGGGTCAAATCGTTCGTTGAAAAGTTGTGCATCTTGAAAATATATGTTCATTTATTCTTTCAGTTGATCCCCCCTTTGGAATCAACATCATATGGCTTGTTTTTCATCCTCCCATTCCACAATTGAGGCTTTATGGGTGGCCCACCATCTAGGGAAGGTATCTTGCAATGCTAAGTCAAGAACAAAGATCCTTTGCTTCGCCCCTTTCTTACTTTCCATGCTGGAAAAAAAATGTGTACCTATGAGGTACCATCATATATCAGGGGTTTTCTGACCTTGGTTCCAATCCATCTTGTTTCTATGACAGTTTTGCATCGCCTTGAGAATATCTCATATGAACCTTGCTGCCAACTGTCAAATGTTGCTTTTGAATCCTCATCAACATATTGTCTTCTTCTCCAAATTACCGACCTATCTGCAGTAGGATTTATATAATTTGGTCTTGTACTTGTTGTGATGGTGTATAATTGGTCAAGGGCCTTTGACTCCATATTATAGTCCACTTGTTCAATATATCTAGGCCCTAGACAAGGATCCAAGGGATGAATAACTTGTATCCCATCTAATTCAAATGTCATGGTGTCCCTCTTTAAATATATGATAGCATAATTTTTGTATTCCCAATCAATTCCAAGTAGATCAGGGTAGGGATCCTTATCTCCCATGATTTCAATTACCTCAAAATCGGTTGTGGTATTAACTCTTGCAAAATCTATTTCCACATTTTCAAGCCTTCCTACTGGGAAAATGAAGTACTGGTTTTCCATTCTCAATTGGATGGGGGAATGTTATCACATAAACATGTAAGGGGGTGTTTTGGTGAAAAGAATGATAAGAAGCGGGTTTAAAAATCCACTTATCCTAAGTTTTGGTGTGAAGGCATGCTATTCTAAAGGGTAGGATGATTTGGATGTCCATATTTC
>SNQJ01S0019881.1:56283-70441 GCA_010110895.2 Picea sitchensis
GTTTGAGCGGTTGAGAGTGGAGCACTTAGATATACGACAGAGTTTCCATTCCGGACCGCCCACACCCCCTCATTGTTCTTCCTATAATAGGGGGGGGTCAAACATGGGTGGTTTGAATGTAGGCCCCCCTAAAGATTTTTACCACTTACCTCTCTCACCTCCTGGCCCCATCTGTCTCCTGCTCCACCTCTCTCTTCTTCCTGCCACATCTCTACTCCCCTCCCACCATTCAAAACCATGCACCTATCCTCCACTCACCCATCCTAGCAACGTGTTTTCCCCCTTTTTCAATCACGTACTCCCACATCTTCTTCTTAGCCTCGTGTCTCCTCCACCTGGCTCTCACATCTCAAATCCCACGAGTTCTATTACTCGCATTTTCCTGACCGCTTTCCCTCTGCCACATTCATCCACATGGCCTCTTCTCATTTCATCTCCACACCAAGTTGTCAAATCGCCTCTTCCTGGTCATCGTCCATTCACTGCCTCGTTTTATGTTCTTTGGTCATCACGTTGGCTCCCACGTCTCCTTGGTAGCCTTTTCATGAAGTCGCTAAGAGATTCTAAATGGCAGAATGAGAAGACCTCCACGTCCTTCAGAAGCAGAGTTAATCAGGGCCTTACCCAATCCCAATGAAGCAATTATTAAAGAAGTTGGTGGTGGTTGGACATCGTTTCCACCATAAATGGAAAGTCCAAAAAAGGATTGCAGTTTGTCAACTCATGTGCAGACTCGTTCTGGAGCATGATTGCATTTGACCGAAGTTCACAAATCACCAGAGACTACATGCGCAGTCTGTCAGGAAGCATGCATATGTAATGCCTTCAATGCATCGACTCAAACTTGTTGTTGTGGTTCTTCTTGGAGTATATACAGGCATTTTTTTCATTTTTGTAGATGTCGATGGTTGAGCTAGGCTCCCAATTGTAAATTTTTTATGAAGCATTATTTTCCCTTGTTATATATTGGCATCTGAGACTTCTTGTTTAATGAAAGTCAACTTCTTTCCACTTCTGTAAACAATGTCTTAGGACACTCAGAATTGGAGGATCCAGTCGAGGGTCATTATGTTGTTGTGGTGTATGATTGATCATAGAAGTATTTTTACCAGTCTTGAAATAGTTCTTTGTGTTATCCTTTCTCTCTTACACTGAGTAACTCAGAATTGGAGGATCCAGTCGAGTTTTTACAGTAGCATTGTGATGTACGTTTGATCACTATGTTGTTGTATCTATGTCACTTAGGCACATTTCAGTGTCCTGTTTTTCTTCTATGAACTGTTGGAAGGCCATATGTTCATAACAGTCTCATCCACCATTCTCATCAAGTCTTCCTTCTACTCATTTTAAGCTCAATTTCCTGACTGAAGTTAGATCAAGACCTCCCTTGCTCGTGCATGCCTGGCGCATTTTTCTAAGTTAAAATGATATTCTCCTTGGCCTGCACCCCTTCGACCACCCTGATTTATTCATTCATGACATATAAAAATGATGGGTATCAAGCTTACTCCTGTCACAATCTAGGATTGAATTATGGTGCTAACATTTCTAGCGCCGCTGCCGGGGACGAAGTTGAAGATTTTCCCCAGGATTGAATGACATTGAGCCTCTGATTCTGAAGGTGCATCAGGAATCAGAGCCCCACAAGATTTCTACTGTGCACCTGACAACTCCATTGTGATGAATCCACTGTGGTGAACCTACTGTTTCAGTTGTGGCTTCTAGAGGCAAGCATACGAGGTCTACCCCTCAGTTTCCCTTGACAACACCTAAAGCAGATCCAGAGAAGCTTATCAGAAAGGGAAAGGCTCCCAGAGAAGGATCTTCAACTGTTGAACCAATTATTTATGATATTTCTCATTTCCCTATGTTAGAAACTCTGATATCTCCTTCTCATTTTCCTATCAAAACTCTTTTTGGAGTTTCTCCTTTGTTAAATTCTGGGAGTGTTCCTATTGAGTTTTCTCCTCCTGGTATTGGATTAGAGGGAGAGAGATTTGTCACTCCTATTTCCCCTGACGTTGCATCCTAGTCTAGACCCAAGAACTCAAAATATTTCCATACCCCAGGCTTTACCATCCCTCCTCCTCTTACTGTTACTACTGTTGTTCCCACACCAACCTTTGTTCCCTCTAGCCCAGTAGCCTTCTCTTCAAATATTTTGTTGTTTCATTTTCCTCCTTCAAGCTCAGTTCTATCTTCCCCTATTTTAACTCCTTCTCCTCCTATTTCTCCTCCACCTAATATCCCTATGGTAGGTTCTCATCCCCATGTAAACAGAATGGATTCCATAGAGGTTGCAAGGTATGCCCCTCTAGTACTACCTCAGCCAATGAATCCTCTCCCTGCTGGAGATTATTTGAAGTATATGCCTAAGTTTACTGGAGAGGAGGACATAACTTCTAAAGAAGACCTTGTTTCCTTCTATAGTTATGCAAACAACCTGAACATTGAAAATGAAGATGTCTAGATGAGAGTTTTCGTCCAAATCCTTGATGGTGAGGTGAGGAAATGGTTTAGGGGAATACCCCTAGATCTATTGTTGGGATTCAATCTCTAGATAATGCCTTCTTGAGACAATGGGGAGATAAGAAAGACTTCATGTATTATATGACAGATTTTGGGTCCTTGAAGAGAAAGGAAGGAGTGTCTATCTTTGACTTCTCCAAAAGATTCAATAAGATGTACAATGAGATCCTTGTTGAAATAAAACCATCAGAAGCTTCTATCAAAATCACTTATGATAGTGCCTTTGACCTTGATTTATGCCTCCTGCTCAGATAAAGAAGAGCTACTTCCTTAGATAACATACAAGATGTAGCCCTGGAAGTAGATTCCAATGTGTTGGTAGTTAATTGGCTCAGAAGCAAATCTGACAGAGACAGGGGAAGAGGTAGATCTGAGGCCTCAACCTGTGGTTCTCCTATAGCTCACCCTCAATTAGATGAATTGACCAATATGGTAAAGTCTCTATCTGCAGAGATGGATAAAATTAAAATGGAGGGGAAGCATACATACAGAAATCCCCAAAACATTGATAATAGAGGAAACTTCAGAAGGTCGAATAATCATGCTCCTCAGATAATTCCAAGGGAACAAAGGAACAGAGATAGGGATGATCATAGGATTCAAACCTGTCTCCAAAAAAACCTTGATGATGATGAAGAGAAGGAGGAAAAGGAGGTAGAACCTGAAATTCGCTATATTGAAGACACCTCCCCTTTTCCCCATTTGAGACAATCTACATATGAAGAATCCCTCATGAGAAGTCAAATAAATGAGCTGAGTAAAAGGGGGAAAGAAAGTAGCAGTCCCAATAAGTATAACCTCGGGTCAAAAAATAAAGTAGGGAAGTCTGACATCCTTGATCAATCTCTCATAAAAGAAAAGCCTGCTAAGCCTGTAGCAAACACTGCCAAGGAAAATAAAAATCAGAATCTCTCACCGATAGCCAAAGACCCTATCCCAGAGGTGAGAGAAATTATGAAGCCTCCTTCCTCCTTTAACTTTGAGTATGAAATCCAAAGAATCAGAATCCATGTCCCCCTTTCAGAGTTAGTTAAACATGAAGATTTCAAAAGGTCCCTCTCTAAACTGCTGCAGTCTAAGCAACCTCAGCCTTCCACAGACTCAGTGAATATCCAAGATGAAAATCCTGCAGTCATATTAGGCCCTATGGTAGAATACATAGAGGATTCATCCCCTCCCTTATACGTGTCCCTAAACATACATGATAAGGTGTTGCATAATTTCCTGATGGATTCAGGGGCTTCCCATAACCTCATGCCTAAAACAGTTATGGAAGAGCTTGGGTTGGAAGTAACGAAGGCCTATCATGATTTATACTCCTTCGATTCAAGGAGGGTGCAATGTCTTGGACTCATTAAAGATCCGGTGGTAACCTTGTTTCATATGCCCATCAAAATTATGGTTATGGATATTGTGGTGGATGATGTTCCTCCCAAGTTTGGCATGTTGTTGTCAATATCTTGGATAAAAAATCTTGGGGGAACATTACAAATGGACCTAACATATGCTACCATCCTATTCTTTGGAGGAGAACACAAAAGATTGTACAGAGAGGCTCAGTTGGATTACATTGTTAGTGAGGAGGCAGACCCCACCAATCATCCCATCTTTTCCCTTGATACTGATTTGGGATCCATCTTGTTGCAGCTTACCAAAACCCCTGAGGCTCCTCTTCAACTCAGAAAGAAGCCAATTAGCCCCCATTAAGATTCTTCCCCACTCACTTCTATGTGGAAAATGTTCTTTGATGGAGATTCTTCTAAAGGCGATGTTGGCTCTAGGGTATTTTTTGTTTCCCCTGTTCAGGAAACCATAACGCTGTCTTACAAATTAGAGTTTGAAGTTACCAATAATGTGCCAGAGTATGAAGCTCTTGTTTTGGGCCTAAGGGATGCAAAGGACATGGGGGTTAAATAAATAGTTGTGTTTGGTGATGTTGAGATGATCATTCAGAAGATCAAAAATTTTTATCAGGCTAAGCACCCTCAGCTTAGGAGTTACAGAAATGAATCTTGGGACCTCATTGAAATTTTTTTCCTAGCTTTCAATATATCATTTATTCCAAGATGAGAAAACATTGTGGTTGATTCCCTGGCTACTTTAGCGAGCAATTTCAGAGTCCCTCTACCACTGAAGCTCAAGTATGATACAAAATTAAGATACAAGACCTCTATACCTGACAATGTAAAGCATTGGAAGGTTTTTGAGGATGATCTTGAAATCAAAAGATTTCTAGAGACTGTTGAGGAGTTTTTGGCATGGCACATTGATCAAGACCCTTCTTTTGAAGCCAACCCTTCTTCTGACGACAACCCTTATACTGATGATATTCAGAACAATATTGTTGATCATCATATTGTTCAGATGCCTAGAAATCGCATTCCAAAGGGACTAATTCCTTTGGAAAGGATTTTTGATAGAAATGATGTAGCAGTAAAGGGCCAAATGTCAAAAGATAATGTTGATAAAACTGAGTGTAACATCAAAATAGAAGAGGAGCCAAAGTTTGTTAGGTTGTCAAGAAACTTGAAAAGAGAGAAGAGGGTTGAGTATGTTAAACTATTGAGGGAATTCGTTGATGTTTTTTCTTGGACCTATGAAAATCTCAAGACTTATGACACAACTTTCATTGAGCATTACATTCCCCTGAAAGAGGAAGCCAAGCCATTTAGGAAGAATCTAAGATAGATCAATCCTATTTTTCTTCCCATCATGGAAAGAGAATTAAAAAATTTGTTGGATGCCCAAATCATAGTCCCTTTGATATATTCTGAATGGGTGGCCAATCTAGTCCCGGTGAGAAAGAAAAGTGGAGAAATCAGAATTTGTGTCGATTTCAGAAATTTGAATAGGAGCTCAAAGAAGGACAATTACCTATTACCAAAGATGGAACATATATTACAAAGGGTAACTGGTGCATCAAGGATATCTATGATTGATGGATTTTCAAGCTACAATTAGATATCAGTCCTACCTGAGGACTGAGAAAAAAATTCCTTCATGACTCCTTGGGGCACATTCATGTATGCCAAAATTCCCTTTGGATTGATGAATGCAGAGGAAACATTTCAGTTAGCCATCGACATAGCTTTCATTGGGGAGAAGGATCAGTTTGTGATGATCTATCTGGATGACATAATAGTCTTTTCCAGATCTAATAAAGAACATTGTCGTCATCTGAAAAAGGTCTTCTTGAAGTGTAGAAGGTTTGGTCTTTCCTTAAATCCCCAAAAATATATATTTTCCATGAAGGAGGGAAAGTTGTTGGGGCATACAGTATCTACTGAGGGAGTGAGAATTGATCCCAATAGGGTGGAGGTGATCCAATCCTTATCACTCCCAAGGTCCAGAAAGAAGTTTCAGTATTTCCTGGGGAAGATTATCTTTCTAAGGAGGTTTGTTTCAAATTTTGTTGAGTTGGTGAATCATATTACAGCCATGCTTAGGAAGGGGAATGAATTAAAATGGAATGTTGAACCCAGGGAATCCTTTGATCAAATAAAAAAGGCATTGATTGAGGCACCTGTTCTTATCAGTCCTAATTATTCCAAGGACTTCTTGATCTTTTCTTTTGCTTCCTTTGATACAGTGGCTACTGTTCTATTACAGAAGAATGATGGAGGGCTTGAGAAACCTATCTCCTTTTTCAGCAAATCCCTAAGGGACGCTGAGATCAAGTATGACCTTATGGAAAATAAGGCCTATGCCTTAGTGAAAGATCTCAAATCTTTCAGAGTCTATGTCTTGCACTCAAATGTCATTTCATATTTTCCTTCAACTTATGTGAAGGACATTCTTATTCAACCTGACATAGATGGAAAGAGGAGAAAATGGATTGCCAAAACCCTTGAGTTTGATCTAGAAATAAAACCTACCAAGCTGGTTAAAGGTCAAGGTTTACCCAAGCTATTGGTTGAATCCAATTGTAAAGTCTTGGGGGTTAACTTCATTAACAATTTCTCTATTGATCAGCAGGTTGAGTTGACTCCCAAAGGCTCTCAAGACAACTTACCATTAGCAGAATGCACCTGATATGGAGACATTATATATTTTCTGCAAGAATTAAAACCTCCTGATGGAATAAGAAAGAGAAAGGCAAGATCTTTAAAACTCAAAGAAATCAGATATTGCCTTATTGACCAGGTCTTATATTGGAAAGACCCCCTAGGAGTGATTCTGAGATGTTTGGATCCACAAGAGGCCCAAATAATTACGCTTGATTTTCACAGCAACCTATGTGGGGGACATCATTTCTGGAAAACTATAGCCTACAAAATTCTCAAGGCTGGGTACTACTGGCCCACCTTATTCACTGATGTCTGCAGAGAGATAAAAGTCTACATCAAGTGTCAAAAGTTCTCAATAAAGCAACAACTCAAAGCCTTGCCTCTAAAGCCTGTAGTAGCATCAACATCCTTTCAGCAATGGGGATTGGACTTCATTGGGGAGATTCATCCTGCTTCAAGTGGTCAGCACAAGTGGATCCTAACTACAATAGATTATTTCACCAAATGGATAGAATCCATCCCCACCAAGAGCGCTTCACACAAGGTAATCATCAGTTTCCTAGAGGATATCATAGCAAGGTTTGGTTGTCCAGAAATAATCATTACTGACAATGTTGCATTCTTCAAGTCGGAACCTTTGATCAAGTTTTGTGAGTAGTTTTGGATTTCACTTATTCACTCCACTCCTTATTATCCCCAAGGCAATGGACTAGAAAAGTCTTCTAACAAGAGTTTGATCAAGCTCATTAAAATATTGTTGGAAGACAATAAGAAATACTGGTATTCAAAACTCATATTCACTCTATGGGATGATCGTGTGACAACAAAGAGGTCCCTAGGAATCTCCCCTTTCCAACTTGTTAATGGGAAAAAAGTTGTATTTCCCTCTCAGCTAGCTCTACCTGTAGAAAAAATCTTTCAAGAGTGTCAAGGAGAGCCTGATGATATGATCAGGAGAATTCATCAACTGGTGGAGGTCCAACAGACTAGAGAGCAGGTGGTGGACATAACTCATGATCATCAACATAAGATCAAGCAAGGCTTTGACAGGAAGGTGAGAAAGGAGGAATTTTCACTGGGATATCTAATGCTTAAGTGGGATGCACCCAGGCAGGACAGAGGAAAACATAACAAGTTTGAAGCCCTCTGGATCGGGCCCTTCAAAGTCTCTGAAGTGTTTTTAAAGAATACCTACAAATTGTAGGATTTGGAGGGCGATAAAATTTTTGGTGGCCCTGTAAATGGGCATTTTCTAAAGAAGTTCTTTATTTGAGCCTTAAGTGGCTCCTCTGATTTTGTAAATATTGTTTTCCTGTTTGTTTTTTGGTTTCAATAAATGACTCGATAGCCTAATAGCAAGGCACTGATGTTGCGTAAAAGTTCTTAGAGCCTTGCAGGGAGGACTCTGTCCCCCATGGAGCCTAATGTTATCACATAAACATGTAAGGGGATGTTTTGGTGAAAAGAATGACAAGAAGCAAGTTGAAAAACCCACTTATCCTAAGTTTTGGTGCAAAGGAGCACCATTCTAAAGGGCAGGTTGATCTGGACAACCATATTTCTCGTGCCCAGATCTACGGTCGAGGATTAATTTTGGACCCCCCTCTGACATTCTACTTTTAATTGGTGGGGGGGGTCCAATATGAGAGCATGTTGGTTTGAGTTGCTAAGAGTGGAGCACTTAGATCGACAATGCAGGTTCCATTCTGGACACCCCCCCCCCATCGTTCTGCCTTTAATAGGGGAGGGGGGGTCTGACATGGGTGGTTTGAATGTAGGACCCCCTAAATATTTTTTCCACGTACTGCTCTCACATCCTAGTGCCATATGTCTCCCAATCCACCTCTCTCTTCTACCTATCACATCCCCGCTCCCCTCCCACTGTTCACAACCGTGCACCTGTCCTCCACTCACCCATCCTAGCGATGTGTTTTCCCCCTTTGTCAATCATGTACCCCCACATATTCTTCTCATCCCTGTGTCTCCTCCACTTGTATATCACATATCAGGGCCCAGGAGTTTTGTCACCTGCGTTTTCCCGACTGCTTTCCCTCTGCCACATCTGTCCACATGGCCTCTCCTCATTTCATCTCCACATCAAGATTTCAAATCACCTATGCCTGGTCATTGTCCATTCACCACCTCGTGTTATGTGCTCTGGTCATCACGTCGGCTCCCACATCTCCTTGCTAACCTTTTCATGAAGTCCCTAAGAAATTCCAGATGGTAGAATGAGAAGGCCTCCACGTCTTTCAGAAGCAGAGTTAACTGAGGCCTTACCCAATCCCAATGAAGCAGTTATTAAAGTAGTTGGTGGTGGTTGGAAATCATTTCCACCATAAATGGAAAGTCCAAAAAAGGATTTCAGTTTGTCAACTCATGTGCAAACCTGTTCTGGAGTGTGATTGTGTCTGACCAAAGTTCACGAATGACTAGAGACTGCATGTGCAGTCTTTCAGGAAGCATGCAAAGGTAATGCCTTCAATGCATCAACTCGAACTTGTTGTTGTGGTTCTTCTTGGAGTATATACATGCATTTTTTTCATTTTTGTAGATGTCAATGGTTGAGCTAGACTCCCGATTGTAAAGTTTTTATGAAGCACTAGTTTCCCTAGTTATGTATTGGCATCTGAGACTTCTTATTTAATGAAAGTAAGCTTCTTTCCACTTTTGTAAACACTGTGTTAGGAAACTTGAAATTGGAGGATCCAGTCGAGGGTCATTATGTTTTTGTGGTGTATGATTGATCATAGCATTTTTTTTACCAGTCTTGACACAGTTCTCTATGTTATCCTTTCTCTCTTACACTGAGTAAATCGGAATTGGAGGATCCAGACTAGTTGTTATAGTAGCATTGTGATGTAGGTTTGATCACTGTGTTGTTGTATCTGTGTCACTTAGGCACATTTTAGTGTCTTTTTTTTCTTCTATGAACTGTTGGAAGGTCGGATTCGCATAGCAGTCTCATCCACCATTCTCATCAAGTCTTCCTTCTACTCATTTTAAGATCAACTTCATGACTGAAGTTAGATCAAGACCTCCCTTTATCGTGCATGCCTGGACTAGTTTTATGAGTTAAAATGATATTCTCTTGGGCCTGCACCCCTTCAACCACCCTGATTTATTCATTCATTACATATAAAACTGATGGGTATCACGCTTACTCCTACCACAATCTAGTAGTGACTTTTGGTGCTAATAGGGAATATACTAGTTGAGGTTTTCCCAAAGTTTCCTAGGTATTTTTGGGTAGGATGTTGACAAATGATCCCAAATATAGTATGAAATCTTTGATTTCAAAATCATATAGTTGGGATTCTAACCTAAATTATTTTCTTTTTCACACCTTTCTTCTTTGTATTCTCTGTGTATTCTTGTCAGGGAGGTTGGTATTTTCTATGGATTCTAGAGTTCCCTCATTTCCCAGTATTAGGTACATGGTGTTTCACCACTTCTCTATAATTTGGTCCTCTCCTAGGATGTCAAAGAACAATTTAAACTAGATATTGATTACACTTTGAGACTTCTCCGGGTGTTTCCTTGGAATTGTCAATTTTCTAAGTGTCAGTGTGTTGGCACAAGAGAAGACCTAGGTTTCAACACTTCAAAAACAAACCAACAAAACCCTAACTATTGGCCCTATCAGCAACACCTGTGAAACAAATAAAGTCTCACCCGAGGTAGAGGCAGGGGGGTTGCAGGACTTAGGTGCCTACAACCAAGATATGACACAGATCTGTGATTACAACAATTAGCAGATCACTTAGAAAATGGTATGCATTAGTTCGCGAGTCTCATTCATAATTAAACCCTTATTATAGATCAACGTAGTAACACTAAAGATCAAGCACTTTCAATAACTTATTACATAACATTAGCTCATATATAGCATTCATTTATCTTTAATACCATTAAGAACTAAGAAACAACATCAGAAACATCCATCATATAGTATAACAACAACACTAAGAAGATAAACAATATAATTCACATCACACAAAGCACATCAAGACACAATATATATGTGGTTCACCCCAGTGTGGGGCTACGTCCACCAACTTCTTCTTCTTCTTTATTAGTCTTCAATCTTATTACATTCATATGCTCCTGTGCAAAAATCCAGAGAGGCATACTTCGTAGAGGACAGGAGATCTGTGCGTTGTGCACCAAATCCTCCTTCCAAAAATCAGGTCAAGGCACAGATCCAACTCCTTATTAGAACATAGCCTCACTCTACATAGTCTGTTTTCACAAAGAAACTTACAACCTCTTTCACTAAGCTATGAAAGCCTTAACATATTCTTGCACTAAGACAAAATTAACACTTACAACATATTGTGAACATAGCCAACCAGGCTTCTTACATCACTTAGATACTTATTTATACATCTACAAAAAGGCCTAATCATGGGTAAACCCATGGGACAACATCCCATAACCCATTACATAAACCCTAGTAAACCCTTTGATGGGTCCACAAGCCCCTAAAACAAGTGAGATCCTGTGATCTTAGCTTCACCTAGGTTCTCAATCTTTGACTAGCCTATCAAAGCCCCAAAAGTGGTCAAACATGACCAATGTTTCCTCAAAACTTGGTCAAGGGCCAACAGGCCCCCAACACTCACCTGTGACTCATCCCGAGTCACTCAGATCTAGGAAACACTCCTTCAAAGGCCTCAAGCTTAGCTCAAGCTTCCTCGACTTACTGCTTCACTAGAGCCTCCTGCTCGACGAACTCCTGAATCATTTTTTATGTAACAGGCCCTTTCAGGAACTTATCCATTGTCGTAACCACTTGGTCTAGCTAGGAGCCTTGTCCTTCAGTCTCTTCAAAAATCGTGCAGGCTTCGTCCTGCACCAGAAGTAGTCTATGTGTAGCTTCCATTAATCTTCTCTAGATGACAGTAATCTGTTGATGGACTGCGTTTCTCCTGTGATATCTTCATTCACTTGACCGCAATGAGTAGCTTCATTTTCTCCTGCATGGTGGATTCCTGCTGCTGTGCCTCTTGCAGTTGTTCTTCTAGTTTCCTTAGCTCCAGATCTTCTGTGAGGCATTCATAGGTTTGTGCACTTCGATCACTCAACTGATTACATTCTGAGGTGAGGGCCCTGATCCTTCCAACTTCTCTCTTGGCGGCTTCCTCCCTCTGATCGCGCACTTCTTGCAGAGTCTTCAGAACTGCTTGGATCTCTAACTCTGTTATCCTTGCTTGAAGCTACTGAATGGCCTCAACGAGCTTCCCCAATTGAATATTGGATGACTCTTGTTCCTCCTATACCAAGCCCGACACAGAGAGAAATGCTTTAGTCACCAATTATTTGATTGCAGTCTACTCTATGAGAAACTGGTATTTTTCTTTCTGTATCTTTGTTTTGTCTTCCTCAAACATCGCCCAAATTTCATCTTTCTCCTTCTCATAGGAGGTTATGCAAGACTGCGCAAATCACAGTTTCTCTAAGAACTCCTCCTTTTCTTGTTTCAAGAGTTTTGTAGCCTTTTCCTTTTGTTCTTGGACTCACTAAAGCCAAGCCTTTGTTGCATCTGCTAGTCTTTGTAATTGGGCGTGCTCATCCCCCAATTCTGCAATCTTCGTGAAGAAGGCATAGTAGGTACTGAGTGGCTCGAATGGATGTTGTTGGCGATGGAAGTCACTCCCGGATTGCTATCAGCAGCAGAGCCCGACGACCATAAGTTTTATGTCACGGTTGTTCATAGATGGGTGATCGAATGGCAGGAAACTCAAAACAATAGCGTTCCAGCTCTGAAACTAGGCCAGGTATGCATGAGCGAGTGAGGTCTTGCGTAAACTTCAGACAGTGAGTTGTAGTAAAGGGTGAACAGGTGGAAGAATTGTACAAGAGAAAAGTGGAGGTCTGTTATAAACAACAGGTTTCTAACAGACTGAGGAAGAAGATGTTCAAATGCAATATCATCTTACATTCAAACACAAGGCCAGAGAATGCAATAATGCAACAATAAATCATTTATCATAGCAAAACTGCAATAATTCGCACGAGTCGGTCGTTCATGAACTCTCTTAGCATAATATGAAAACTAGACGGAGTAAGAAGAACTGTCTGTCATATAACAAGAAATCTCATATACAGATGCATAAACTGAAAGCTAGGATAGCAGCCAAAACATTACAGTAGGGAGCTTTTCTCAACCATCGATCATTACAAAATGGAAAAAATTCCTACATATACTCTTTCCTTCCTTTTGCCCAGCAGAGGCGTCTTCAGAACCTTCAATGGATGGCGTTGCCTCAATCAAATCTCGCCTGCATTGCTCTGTCATATGCTACCTTAATTCGGCATGGCCCACGCCAGAGGTAGCTGAACCCTTTGAATGTTGACTTGGCGTGTGCAGGTTCTTCTGGCGGGTTGAAGACTCGGCGTGGCTTTCCTAAGGGGAAATGGTACAGGGGACCCGCTTGGACAGAATTTCGGCCAGGACCTCCATACTCCGCAATAAATGAGCGAGGTGAGGTTTGAACCACCCTCTTCCATCTTCATTAATCTCCAACAGGCACTGGGATCTAGCTCACGTCAAATCGACATCTAGAACATCACAACCTTCCTTTTGAGTTTTAGCTTGACGCTTTGGGGCTCAAGTGGCCAAATGACAAGCATAAATGCCCCTCCTCTAGGCCTGTTCTCTTATGACCAGGCGCCAGAACCATGGGCACGATCCTGAGCGCTATCGGGAATTCGGGGTTCGGGGTTTCAAAATGCATGAAACGAGGGGTGCCTACTCCTTGAAACCCCAATATGAGATATGCCGACAGGCTTGACACCTGTCCCAATGAGATCAGATGGTCTAGATCCGTTTTGTCCCATGGCGCTTCCCACTAGTAAACATCGGGCGACTAGTTAGCCCCGAAATCTCGATGGCCATCGATCCGCTTCTATGGATGGATCTCGGCCACCGATGGAAAAACTTCTCCCGCTCGCTTGACTTTCTGCTACAAAATGGGATTCTCTCGTGCTATGCTCAGGTGCATCCCATGCAAACTGCAGACCTGGGTACGCCTAATCCTGAGACAAGAAATATCGCTAACATTAGGCCCCATGGGGGATAGAGTCATCCCTGCGATGCTCTAAGAACTCCTTCCGCGGCTTCAGTGCCTTGCTATTGGGCTATGGAGTCACCTATTAAGCCGAAAACATGTAAGAAGAAAATGCTTAAAGATAAAAAGGACAATATTTACAAACAGAGGAGCCGTTTAAGGCTCAAATAAAACATTTTTTCAAAAAATGCCCATTCACTGGGCTATTGAAAACCTCTTCACCATCCATATCCTGCAACCCGTATGTGTTGTTAGAGAAAATCTCAGAGATTTTGAAGGGGCCGATCCAGAAGGCGTCGAACTTGTTGTGCTTGCCTTTATCCTGTCTGGGTGCATCCCACTTAAATACCAAATCCCCAATCTCAAACTCCTTTTTCCTGACCTTCCTGTCAAAAGCCTGCTTGATCTTCTACTGATTACTGTAAGCTGCGCCCCTCACTTGTTCTCTGCTCTACTGCACTTCCACTATCTGATGAATTCTTCTGATCATATGATCTGGTTCTCCCTCGTAGTCTTGAAAGAACTTCGCCACAGGTAAGGCGAGCTGGG
>SNQJ01S0019881.1:70491-87450 GCA_010110895.2 Picea sitchensis
ATGCAAATTGTTTTGGAAAATGTTATTTTATTTATCAAAATATTGGGAGCGTATATGCTAGATAAAATGAAAATTTAGTAAATTTCAAATTACTGTTCCATTTTATTTTCTGGTAGTTTAATTGAAATCTCGGGTCCCTACAATGTTTGCGACACTAGCGACACTTGTGACATTGATGATGATGACAATAGGTCATCATTGGAGTGAGTAATTTTGATGTGTAACACCCACCATCTAGCATGGTTATCTTGTAAGGATAAGTCAAGAACATAGAACCTTTGATCCGTCTCTATTTCCTCTTCCATGTTGGAAACAAAATTGTCTACCTTTGAGTTACCATCATATGTTGGGTGTTCCCTTGTAACACCCCCAACCACCTACTGGGAAATGTCACTTGAAATAAAAAAAATTCTCATGCTCTGATACCAATTTTTAACAACCCCAACCTTCGAGGTGTAATATCCCTAGGTCGAACCCAATTGTAATGTAAATACAAATGCACTTAAGTTGGTGAGTTATTTAGATATTATTTTGTATGCACATTTCATGGCATAGTGCGTGCATGTACTGCACAGTAAAATGAGGAAGTGTGCAGATTCCTGGATACCGCGCGCAACAAATTGAGTGTGTGCGTTTGTGAGGCCAACGATCCTTTGTGTATACACTGCATTTTATAGGATGGTGAGCCAAGTTATTATAAGCTAGGATGTTTTTGTTTTGATTAGGCCAGAGAGCCTAGATGTTAAAGTCCAGTGCACCTATTTTTGTATAGGTCTCATGATTAATATAAAACACATCTTTTCACGTAGACCGACAATAATAAAATAGATGGGGGACTAAACTCCACTAGTTAGGGAAAGGGAGGGGCCTATTAGTTAAGGAAAAGGGCTAATATAGGGAGCTTAGGCAAAAAATTAATATTATATTAATATTTCTTAAAGTTAAAGTGTGGATAATTATTTTATCCTAAGTTCTAAAGTTGGCGCCAAGTGGGCCAAAGTAGCTCCCAACATGACAAGTGTCAAGTTGGGGACATGCATACATATTGTTGGGACTTAGTTTATTTCCACACACTCTCCCATCATTCAATGATCATTCAACCATGATTCCATGAGAATTTTCAGTCACATAGTCAGTTATCTTTCAAACATTCATTTCACTATACCTAAACCATATCCGTAGTCATATCAGGTTATGTAGTTGTTTAGCTTGGGCGTTGGACTAAAGAAGAGGATATTCAGGCTCATGGGATATTGCAGAGGCGGGTTGTCAATATCGTGAACAATTTCTCTCTAGATGAGAGAATTGCTGGGGAATTGATTTCCTGAAGGTGCTAAACTACAACTACAGGGCTCTGAGATTTCCTGTCCAACCTATTGCTAAAGCCCTGGAAGGGAAGTGGGGCAACCGAGGGACTGTTGAGTAGAGAAGGAGCACACTTCCTTTGGTGGGACAGGCATGTGGGGAATGAGGGACTATAGGTTGTTAGTTGAGTGAGCACCTAAGATAGATTATTTCTTGTTGTCTATGAGCCTTTAGCCTGGTTAGGAATCCCTTTACCCAGGTGGAGTTTAGTCCTATCTCGGGGGTGACTCACTATTGAGAGTGATGAACATTGTGGTATAAGGCTGGGAGGTTTGTGGAAGGTCTGCATGCAGTTGGTGATATTCTTACAAATATAAGTGTTAACTGTGTGATAAAGTTACATGATGCATTCTTATTTACGTGTTTATTTTTATGGGTTTATCTCATGTGTGTTTATAATTGTCTGTATGTTTATGGGTATTTTCTGTATATGTTGCATGTCTATGTTTACTATTATTTTAGTGTGAATTTGTGCATTTACGTAATGAATTTGTCTGTTTACGTTTTACATGTAAATCTTCCACAAGTGTTTTGTCTGCATATGTTTTAATTGCATGCAATTAGAAAAAATTATGTGGCATGACTCAGTTAGATGTTGGGTATGTTACAGTATGTTCCACAGAGAGAACATAAAGAGTTCCCTGGCATAGCATGGCCCGACATGGATGGGTGGGGACATTGAAAATTGGTATCAGAGATTTAGTTTTCAACACTGAGCCTGGATGGGCCGAGTGAGTTGAGTTGACATGAAATTTCATAGAGGATTTATTTCAAAGTGGCCAAATTTTGAGTTGCAGAGTGTCCAACTATAATACGGTACAAAAAATGGGAAAAAGCCCCAATTTCGGTTGGTAAATTCATGGGGAAATTGAGAAATTTTTCCATGTGGTAAGATATTATTGATTTAATATCTCTTCTAGCAAATTCAGACCCAGAATTGGTCGAATTTGAAGTTACAGTAAAGCCATGACAGATGGAGCATAATTAGTAATTAAAATTCCCGATTTGTGAATTGATTTGGGCGAATTCGTTCCAGAAATGCCAACCCACGACGATTTTTTATTATAGAGGTTGAGTTGGTTTTATAGGGGTGAAATTGAATGAATTTCATGGTTGCATAATGTCTATGGTAAATTGGGGAAAAAGTTAGGAAAAAGCCCCAATTTCTGCAGCAGAATTCACGAGAATTTGATGCGCATAAAGTTGAATGTGCACCGGTGGGCGCACTAAAAATGCATGGTGCACAGTGAAAATCTTGTGATAGGTAAAATTCGGCATTGTACAACAAGATATTGGCATGCTGGTACACGCACTAAATTTTGGTATCGTGCAGAAAAATAGTGGTTTTCTGGTGTGCGCAAAAATTTTTGGGGCCACACAGAAAAATGTTGGTGTGAAGGTGCACGTGCTAAATTTGGCATTGCGCAGTGTGAATACGCATAAGAAGTGTTGGTGGTGTGGAAATTCATAATAATGGTGTGCGTGGTGTGCACAGTATTGGCATAGTGCAGTGGAGTTTGGTAGTTGCGTGCACAATGTGAGTATATGTTGTTGCACGACAATTTAGTGAATGGTGCGCGTAGAGTATTTGTGCTTGGTGGGACATACTAAAATCTGGCATGGTGAAGTGCGCAGAGTAAAATGCACACAAAATAACAGTGTGTGGTGGATATCAACACATGGTACAAAAATTGTGCATGGTGGATATTAACGCGGGGTACAAAATCTTCCCACGGTGGATATTGGCGTGCGACATAAAAGTAGCGTGCACAAGTTATTAGTGCGACAGAGAAGGGATACACAGTGGTTTTAAAGTGCATGAAGCATGATTTACCTTGTGTTGTTGCTGCACATGGTAAATATGGGTGTACAGGTTGAATTTTTTGTGTGCAAAGTCATTTGAAGGGCGAACAATAGCATACAATCAATGAATTTCTATGACGTTTTATATCATTTGAACGTCATCTTTTTGTAGTGCATTTTTGAGGGCCTTAAGAGTGTTTTTAGAAACTCAAAAACGACGAGAGAGAGGTGTACCAAAGGTACACTCTATCTCTACAATGCAAATAAAAGAGCTCAGATAGATATTTCTAATGGTGTAAATTATTCGTGAAATATATCATTTTTTAGAAAGTTACGGCCCAAATAGTGGAGGGTAAATTTTATGACCCAACTAACTTCAAAGGGCCATAACGTTCTTCTCCGGAATCGAATTCAGGTGCAAGAGTAGTCAATGGAAATATATTGAACCATAGAAGATATTCCCAGAGTTGAATTAAATTTATGGACATGTTAAAGGTGTTTAATATGGAAAATAAGGTACTTGTAGCATTCTGGACCAAAAACACAAATTGGCTTAGAACTTCAGCAGGTTGTAACTAGCAACCCAGAACCCAAAATGAGGTGAAACTTGGAAAGAATGAGATGAAACTTGGACAGAATGTCCATAACATGTTTATGAAGAAACTCAATTGAGCTCATACGAAAATTTCAATGGATTAGATGCGAAAATGCATAATTACATCTTAGAGTTGCACCAAGTGGAAGTATGAATAGAAACATTAATGGGCAAATTTCAAATAACCATAACTTTTTGCTCCAAGCTCGGAATTGAGCATGTGAGAAGGCATTGGAAAGGTATTGGACAAAAGAATATAATTATCCACCCAAAAAATTGATCTAGGCTTTCAACATTTCAATAAATAAGAAGAAATGATTATGATATATTATTGAACCAAAATGGTTCATATTTTTCATGAAATTGTTGAAACAACTAGTCTAACAAAGTTTTGTTGGCTGCACATTTTGCAGAGTTAACAAAAACCAGATCAGATCAAGATCAGTGAAGATTCCATAGGAATGGAAGAGGCACAAGGGACTTACATTCAAGAAGATGAAATCAGAGGAATGGATGTCCATTTGGGCATTGAAGGAACAAAATCCAATGGACATGGAGGAGAAAAGGATGAAAACATGAATATGACAGAGACCATTGAAATTTTGTAGAAGGATGTCCAAATCCATAAAGTTGATAATGAAAATCTTATGAGAGCCAAGGAGAAGCAGGATGAATTCAACATGAAGTTATTGGAGAGTTTGAACATAATAGAAAATAAATTGGATAAGGACAGTGGCTCAAGCAAATCTGTAAATCATAGGTCTCATGATGAGAAAATAAAAGAAACAAGTGCCAACAGACATCACCATCACTCCCCGAATCATTCCAATAAGAGAGAAGGCATCATCTCAAGTGTATCCCCTATTAGAAATCATAAGAGGTCTAGGGTGGATGAGCTACGAGGAGAAATGAACAAAATCAAACCTCCTACAATTGATGGTGATCACAAAAAGGATGAAGATGTAGATACATGGTTGTTGGGCATGAGAAAGTATTTTCAATTACATAATTATTCTTCTCATGGAGAAGGTATAATTTCTATCTATCAACTCAATGGAAAGGCATCCATGTGGTGGGATAAACTAGTGCAGGTGCAACACATTAAAGAGAGAAGTGTTACTTGGAGGGAATTCAAGAAGTATTTTGAGAATAAATACTTGACTAAGAGATACTATGACAAGAAAATGAAAGAGTTATTTGAACTCAATCTTGGGAGTATGACAATAGATGAATATGAAAGAAGGTTTTTAGAACTGCTGAAGTATGTCTCTTTCATCAAGGATGAGACAGTTAAGATTCAGAGGTATTTAAGTGGATTGTCATCATTCATCAGTGAAAAAATACAGTATGATGATCCAAATACATTGGAGGATACCATAAGGCAAGATAAATTCCTTTATGAACAACATAAAGCAAGGCCAACTTTCCAAAAAGATTAGGAAGACAAAAATAAGTTTAGATGGAATAGAGGAGGAAGGGATCTAAGCCTCCATTGTTCAGAAATAATCCTTAGGTACAACCAACTTCTAGAGAACCCATAATGATTGAGGTAGGAGATCAAAGGCCAAGACAACCACCTATTAAATGTTGGGGTTGTAAAGAAGATCACATGTACAGAAAATGTCCTCACAAAGGTGAAAAAGGGAGAACTGTTCACAATGTACAATAAGATGAAACAATGGAGGACATGGGCAGAAATGTGCCAAGGATATATGAAGCCTTGGAAAAAAACTAAGCAGAGTATCGGTCACATATGATTGAAGTGGAAGGTATGATCAACAACCAAACCATTGTTATTTTAATTGATTCAGGAGCTAGTCATAGTTATATAGATCCTCAGATGGTGGAAAGTTTACAATTGCCAAGAAGAAAGAATGGAAAATCTTGGTTGGTGTAGCTAGCTACATGAGCCAAAAGAAAAGTTAATGATATGGTTAAGTCATGCCTCATGGACATGAATGGACTGAACACCAAGGCAGATTTGAACATCTTGCCTTTAGGTTCCTATGACTGTCTAATTGGGATGGATTGGTTGGACCAACATAATTCTCTCTTAGACTATCATAATAAAGAATTTACTTTCTTGGATGAGGAAGGGAACCAAAGGAAAGTGCAGGGAATTCCCAGGGTAGTAACCATCAGAGAAATGTCAGCATTGCAACTGAAGAAATGTTACAGGAAAGGGTGTCAAATCTTTGCAACACATATGGAAGAGACACCTAGAGTTAAGGTGCCAAATTTGGAAGATCATGCAATCTTGGAAGAATTTGAAGATGTGTTCAAGGAGGTACCAGGACTACCCCCAAAGAGAGATATCGATTTCTCTATAAATTTAATTTCTGGAGTAACCCCGGTGTTAAAGACTCCTTACAGAATGAGTACACCAGAGCTAAAGGAGTTGCAAATGCAGCTTCAAGAACTTCTGAGGAAGGGGTATATATTCCCAAGTGTTTCACCTTGGGGTTCCTTGGTCTTGTTTGTGAAGAAGAAAGATGGAACATTAAGATTGTGCATTGATTTCAGACAGTTGAATAAAGTGACTGTTGAGAACAAGTATCCTTTGCCTAGGATCGATGATATTTTTGATCAATTGAAGGATGCAAAGATATTTTCAAAGATAGATATTAGGTCAAGATACCATCAAGTAATGATTAAAGAGGAAGATATTAGCAAGACCAGCTTCAGTACAAGGTATGGTCATTATGAGTTCACAGAGGTTCCATTTGGGTTGTCAAATGCACCAGTTGTTTTCATGTGCTTAATGAATGGTGTTTTCCGAGAATATTTAGACAAGTTTGTCATTGTATTTTTGGATGACATTCTGGTATATTCTAAGTCAGAAGAAGAGCATGAGAATCATTTGAGGATGGTTATGCAAGTTTTAAGGGAGCATCAGTTGTATGCCAAGTTGAGCAAGTGCTCATTTTATCAAAAGCAAATTCATTATTTGGGTCATATCATTTCAAAGGATGGGATAATAGTGGATCCTGAGAAGATAGAAGCCATTAGAGAATGGTCAGCTCCAAAGAATGTGATAGAGCTGAGATCATTCATGGGTATTGCAGGCTACTACAGGAGATTTATTGAAGGATTCTCAAATATTGCACACCCAATCTCTTCCTTGCAAAGAAAGGGTGTGAAGTTTCAGTGGACATTGGATTGTGAAAAGAGTTTCCAACACTTGAAACTGTTATTAACAACTGCTCCAATACTAAGGATTGTAGACCCAAATGAAGAATTCATTGTATGCACAGATGCATGTAAAGAAGGACTTGGTGGAGTCCTTAGTCAAAATGGATTTGTGATATGTTATGAATCCAAGAATTTGAAGGAACATGAAAGACACTATGCCACTCATGATTTGGAGTTGGCAGTCATAGTGCATGCCTTGAGGAAATGGAGACACTACCTGTTAACGGGCGAAATCGATCATCCCTCAACTGGAAGAGTGGAACCGGTCCAGGGTTGTCTAATAACCCAAGCCATTTGGGATGAACCACCCTGACAGGTTTAGCGGCTCCATTAGACGAGCTAAGGTTCTAAGAAAACAAAAAAGAAAACTACTCTAAACTAACTAATCTAACTAAAACTAACTATTAAACAAACTAATAAACTAATCTAAAACTAACTATTAAACAAACTAAAACAAAATTAACTATTCTATATATACAATATACTAACTAATACTATACTAACTCTAACTAATTAACTATCTAGCTACTAATAGAAATAAATCTTATTCACAAAATATACAATATTACCAATTTACAGATTTAAATAAAACCTGAAAAACTCATTTATATTCTGTCCTAAGACAGAGAGAAATATTTTTTGTTGATTTTATAATTTTATGAACAAGAAATAAAACAAAGACTAACTAAACTAAACAACTAATATACTAATTCTAACTACAAATCTAACTAAACATATATCTAACTAAACTACTTAAATTATACCAACAAATTAACTAACAAATAAATAACAAACTAACCTGGAGAAACGTTCCAGATCTGTCCTGCATGTAATGATTGTCTTAGCTTATCGGAGGGAGGAAACCCGCACCGAATTATCCAGGAACTTCTCATAAACGATAAGCTACAGTGCTCTTCAAGTATGATTACAGGACAAACAAGACATAAAAATAACAACAATCTTATATTTTATAAATCTTCACAGTTAGATAAACCTATATGCAAAGATCTATATGAAATGATTCAATTAATGAAGAAGAGAAATCTGTGATTCATTAACTGAAACAAAGTAATTGTTGTTCTTTTTAAATGATTAAACAGATCAGATTATGGATAACACATTAATTAAATCATATCATTCTGCATAGATTATGATAGCTAAAATAGTCAATAATAAAGTGCAAATGACATGCATAAACTTGAAACAAAAGATTGATATTATGAAAGGAAAAGTTGTAGCAGAACATCAACTCCTGTCTCAGTTTGTATTAGAAATCCATAACCCGGTTCTCTCACGAGTGAGGATGATCCTTATTACACAAAATAATAAGTATTTAAAGACCTTCCACAGTGTTGGCATCGGAATTCACTCCTGGATTGCTAACAGGAGCAGAGCCGAACGCCCATCATTTTTATGTCACGGTTGTTCATAGATGGGTGATCGAATGGCAGGAAAATCAAAACAATAGCGTTCCAACTCTGAAACTAGGCCAGGTATGCATGAGCAAGTGAGGTCTTGCATAAACTTCAGATAGTGAGCTGTAGTAAAGGGTGAACAGGAGGAAGACTTGTACAAGAGAAAAGCTGAGGTCTGTTATAAAAAACAGGTTTCTAACAGACTGAGGAAGAAGACGTCTAAATGAGATATCATATTACATTCAAACGCAAAGCCAAAGAATGTAGCAATGCAACAATAAATCTTTTATCATAACATAACCTCAATAACTCGTGCGACTCAGTCAATCACGAACTCTCTTAGCATGAGACAAAAATTAGATGGAGTAAGAAGAACTATCTGTCATAAAACAAGAAATCTCATATACAGATGCATAAGCTGAAAGGTAGAATAGTTGTTAAAACATTATAGTAGGGAGCTCTGCTCAACCATCGATCATTACAAAATGGAAAAAATGCCTACATATACTCTTTCCTTCCTTTCTCCCAGCAGAGGCATCTTCAGAACCTTCAATGGATGGCATTGCCTCAATCAAATCTCGCCTACATTGCTCTGTCATACGCTACCTTAATTCGGCATGGCCCGCGCCAGAGGTAGCTAAACCCTTTGAATGTTGACTTGACGTGTGCAGGTTCTTCTAGCGGGTTGAAGACTCAGCGTGGATTTCCTGAGGGGAAATGGTATAGGATACCCTCTTGGGAAGACTTTCGAATGGGACCTCCATACTCTGCAATAAATGAGAGAGGTGAGGTTTGAACCACCCTCTTCCATCTTCATTAATCTCCAACAGGCACTGGGATCTAGCTCACGTCGAATCGGCATCTGGAGAATCACAGCCTTCCTTCTGAGTTTTAGCTTGACGCTTCGGGGCTCAAGTGGCCAAATGACAAGCATAAATGCCCCTCCTCCAGGCCTGATCTCTTGTGACCAGGCGCCAGAACCATGGGCCCGATCCTGAGCATTATCGGGAATTCGGGGTTCAGGGTTTCAAAATGCATGAAACGAGGGGTGCCTACTCCTCGAAACCCTGATATGCGATATGCCAACAGGCTTGACACCTATCCCAATGAGATCAAATGGTCCAAATCCATTTTGGCCCATGGCTCTTCCTGCTGCTAAACCTCGGGCGATTGGTTAGCCCCAAAATCTCGATGGCCATCGATCCGCTTCTATGGATGGATCTCGGCCGTCAATGGAAAAACTTCGCCTGCTCGCTTGACTTGCTGCTACAAAATGGGATTCTCTCGTGCTATGCTCAGGTGCATCCCGTGCAAAATGCAGACCTGGGTATGCCTAATCTCGAGACAAGAAATATCGTTAACATTAGGCTCCATGGGGGATAGAGTCGTCCCTGCGATGCTCTAAGAACTCCTTCCGCAGCTTCAGTGACTTGCTATTGGGTTATGGAGTCACCTATTAAGATGAAAACATGTAAGAAGAAAATGCTTAAAGGTAAAAAGGACAATATTTACAAACAAAGGAGCCGTTTAAGGCTCAAATAAGACATTTTTTCAGAAAATGCCCATTCACTGGGATGTTGAAAACCTCTTCACCCTCCAGATCCTGCAACCTGTATGTGTTGTTAGAGAAAATCTCAGAGATTTTGAAGGGGCCGATCCATAGGGTGTCGAACTTGCTGTGCTTTCCTTTATCTTGTCTGGGTGCGTCCCACTTAAATACCAAATCCTCGATCTCGAACTCCTTTTTCCTGACCTTCCTGTCAAAAGCTTGCTTGATCTTCTGCTGATGACTGTAAGCTGCGTCCCTCACTTGTTCTCTGCTCTACTGCACTTCCACTATCTGATGAATTCTTCTGATCATATGATCTAGTTCTCCCTCGTAGTCTTGAAATAACTTCGCCATAGGTAAGGCGAGCTGGGTAGGGAAAATCGCCTCTGCTCCGTAGACTAGCTGAAATGGTGAGGTGCCCAGAGACTTCTTCATCATGACACGATCGACCCACAGAGAAAATTTCAATTTTGAATCCCAGGCTCTTTTGTTATCCTCTAATAATATTTTGATTATCTTTATCAGGATTTTGTTAGAGGATTCCGCTAAACCATTTCCCTGGGGATAGTAGGGGGTGGAGTGAATTAGCGAGATCTGGAACTGCTCACAGAACTTAATTAGAGGTTTAGATTTGAAAGAAGCAACATTATCGGTGATGATCCTACTGGGATAGCCAAATCAGGCTATGATATCCTCCAGGAAGCTGATAATTACTTTGTGTGATGCACTTCTGGTGGGGACAACTTCTATCCACTTGGTGAAATAATCTGTTGCAGTCAGGATCCATCTGTGCTGACCACTCGAGGGAGGATGAATTTCTCCGATGAAGTCCAACCCCCACTGCTGAAAAGGTGTTGAAGCTACTATGGGTTTCAATGGAAATGATTTGAGTTGTTTCTTTCCTGAGAACTTTTGACATTTGGTGCAATATCTGATCTCCTTGCAAACATCGGGGAACAAAGTGGGCCAATAATACCCATCTCGGAGTATTTTGTGGGCTCTGGTCTTCCAGAAATGATGACCTCCGCAAAGGCTGCTATGAAAATCAATCGTAACCTTCTGGGCCTCCTGTGGGTCCAGGCATCTCATAAATACCCCTAGAGGGTCTTTCCAGTACAAGGTTTGGTCAATGAGGCAATACCTGACCGCCTTGAGCTTAAGAGCCCTCGCTTTACTTTTTCCCATTCCATTGGGGGGCTTCAACTCCTGCAGAAAATACAGAATGTCACGATACCAGGCATATTCTGCCAGCGATAAGCCATCTTGAGAGCCTTGGCTGGGCGATTAAGCTTGTTGAGATCCTAGGCGAGTATTGATGAAACTAACTCCCAGGGATTTGCAGTTGGATTCAGCCAGTAGCTTGGCTAAACCTTTCCCCTTAACCAACTTGGTGGGTTTTATTACTAAGTCAAATTCTATAATTTTTGCGATCCATCGGCCTCTTTTCCCATCTACGTCGGGATGCAAGGATGTCCTTCACGGAAGCTGAAGGAACATATGTTGTTACTTTTGAATGCAAGACATAGACTCTGAAAGCTTTAAGAGCTTTCACTAAGGCATAGGCCTGCTTCTCCATGATTTCATATCTACTCTCTACGTCTCTTAACGCCCTACTGAAGAAGGCGATGGGCTACTCATGCCCTTCCTCATTTTTCTGCAATAAGATCACCGCCACTGTATCAAAAGAAGCAAAGGAGAAAATTAGGAACCCTTTGGAATAGTCAGGACTAATAAGCACAGGTGCCTCAGTCAATGCCCTTTTTATTTGGTCAAAAGAGGCCCTAGGCTCAGCGGTCCATTTTACTTTGTTTCCCTTCCTGAGCATGGCCATGATGTGTTTCACTAGCTTGGCAAAATTCGAGACAAACCTCCTTAGAAAATTAATTTTCCCCAAAAAGGCCTGAACCTCTTTTTTAGACCTGGGAAGTGACAAGGCTTGAATTGCCTCCACCCTGCTGGGATCAATTTTCACTCCCTCTGTTGATACTATGTGTCCCAATAACTTCCCTTCCTGCATAGCAAACAGGGACTTCTTGGGATTCAGAGAAAGACCAAATCTATGACACTTCGAGAAAACTCTCCTTAAGTGGTAGTGGTGCTCCTCATCAGACCTGGAGAAGACTGTGATGTCGTCTAGGTAGATCACTACAAACTGGTCTTTCTCTCTGATGAAGGCTATATCCATGGCTCGATGGAATGTTTCTCCTGCATTCATTAGCCCGAATGGCATTTTGGCACACATGAATGTGCCCCAAGGAGTGGTGAAGGTTGTCTTCTCCCTGTCCTCGAGCATGACCGATATCTGGTTATAGCCAGAAAACCCATCGATCATGGATATCCTGGATGCACCAATTACCCTCTATAGTATGTGTTCCATCTTAGTTAAGGGGTAATTGTCTTTCTTTGAGCTTCTGTTCAGGTTTCTAAAATCGACACAAAGCCTGATTTCCCCGCTTTTCTTCCTTACTGAAACCAAGTTGGCCACCCACTCGGAATATCTCAAGGGGACAATGATTCATGAATCCAACAACTTCTTCACTTCTTTTTCCATGATAGGTAGCAATATGAGATTTATCTGTCTCAGCTTCTTTCTAAATGGTTTAGCCTCTTCCTTTAGTGGGATCTTGTGCTCAATGACAGATGTGTCATAGATCTTGAGGTCTTCATATGTCCATGCAAACACATCAGCAAACTCTTTTAGAAACTCAGTATATTCAGCCTTCTATTCTCTGGTCAAACTGCTTGATAATTTGACAAACCTGGGCTCCTCCGGTGTGCTAACGTTGCATTCAATTGTCTCGACATCTTCATTTGAGACCCTGCCCTTTACTGGCACATCATTCCCATCGAACAATATTTCTAAAGGGACAAGTCCTCTCGGAATGTGATTGCTGGGCAGCTGAATGATCTGATGATCAACGATTTTATTTAAAAAATCCTCAGGACAAGGGTCACATTCCAGGTCGGGATCCTGGTCAATATGCAACTCAGAAAATTCGTCAACTAATTGGAGAAACCTTTCGAGTTCCGAATCATCCTCGAACACCTTCCAATGCTTGACATTGTCCAGCACCGAGGGCCTATATCTTATATCAACATCATTTTTTACCATTGGCGGTGGAGGAAATTTGAGCAAACTAGCTGAGATAGCTAAAGAATCGGCCAAAGTATTTTCTCCCCTCGGAATGAAAGAAATGTTAAAAGCCAATAAGAAATTATCAATAAGGTCCCATACTTCATTCCGATAATTCCTGAGCCGGGGATTATGGGCACGATAAGAATTTCTTACCTGCTGAATAATCAACTCAACATCTCCGAATATTGCTATCTCTTTAATTCCCATTTCCTTTGCGGCCCTCATACCCAATGTTATCACTCTGTAAATTTCCAAGAGGTTGACAAAGAAGGAATTCACAAAGGCAACTTTATCCAACCGCTTTTAAAGCTGGGATCTAGCCCTTCCAGCTTCAGAGAGGGATCTCTCTATGTGATTTAGCTTTGTTTTTTAGTTTAGATTTTAGGCTAGGTAAAGGCACGAGTTTGTTTTGTTGTAAAAGTGGTTTATAAATTGGTTGAGATGGTCTACACATCCATTGGGATATGGGGTCTGTGTTTAAACAAATAATCGATACAGCCAGAAATGCTAAAGAAAACCTCCACAGGGCGAGATAATATATTCACTGGATCTTTATAAATTAAAATGAGGGACAGAAGAAAAGATAAGGAAAATAACTTCAACTAACAAGCAGTTAAGAATTTCTTAATTGAAGGTATTAGAATATAAACATATAAATCTTTAGAATCGGAAACAGGGTATCAGGGATAAATCCTGCATCATAACGCTATTCGTAAAGATTAGATTTAGAAAACAAAATGAATACAGAGAAAGAAAAACATTTAACTTAGAAGATCAACGTCACCAGTGAACATACGCAAGAATCCTATAAAAGCCTCTTCTTTATTAATGGCCGATCTCAAAAATAGTACAGCTTGATAGCAATAGGGTGTGCGAATCAACAACCCTCAATACTTCCAAAAGTGAAGTATTTATAATATCAAAATACAAACGTTCCCGTCATAACTGATCGGGACGTGCTCATTCTATTTTTAGTCTAACTACTTTAACTAATCAAAAAACTGTTTGATGACTCATTACAACTGCATGCGGTATTTCTGGGGTAGGTCGTTGGCGAGGTGCCATCGCAACCTCTTCTGACTGGACAGGTGACTGGATCGTGACAGCTCATCTGCTAATCTAGTAGATTACACAGCTCCTCCCATCTGATATGACCTGGCATTGTGACTTTAAGCAATCTACGATACACTTCATCCATGTTTGTATATTTAGCAAATGTAGGCTTGATGATGAATATATGTTTAATCTCATGTTGGATAATAATATCCAACTGCAAGGCATCCATGAATGCTTTTCCTATGATGCTTCTATGTATACCTGCAAACTTGGAACTGTCCTTAGACACTTCAGTCAACCTTTTCTTGTAATCAGAGAGTGTCATTAATTTGTCATTAATGACCTTCAGACCAGGCAGGCCCTTCCTTTGAAGAGCATCTATCTTGTTGAAAAACTTCTCCACTCCTTGATCCATGACTTGAATCTTCTCCTCAAGCTGAAGCATGAGACCTATTTTGGTTAGAACCCGTTTCACCTTCAATATAGTTTTTGTCCTGTCCTCAATCTTCAATTCTTCGAGTTCCTCCCTGGTCTTGGAATTCAGGAACCTTATGATTTCATTTGCTTGTGTTGGCATATCTCCTAGGTCAGTTCTGATTTTCACCACAGCCAGTTTGCTCCTCTCGAGCAACTCATTTTGTTCAAACATGATTTGAACCATTGGGCAGATTTCATTTATGGACTTGGAAATATCAGTCCACACAATCTCTTTGACCTCAACCAAGGTTTTCCCCGCCATTGACTGCTTGTGGAGTTGCTGTAACTCCTTATTGAGTTGCTCATTCACCTGTTTCTCTTTGGATAGACTTGTCTGGAAAGAAATCTTTATCTCTTGGAGATTCTCCACTTCTTTCTTGAGCCTATTGATTTCAGACTCTTGCAAGTTCATTCTCTCCATAGACTTGGCCAGGTATGTTGTTCCCTCTGGTAGGCGCACTGATGCAGCAGATGGAAGAGTTGTCACTGTTGCTGTGCTCAATCCTACAATTGGGATAGCACTTAATGGGATGCCTTCCATTGTCTTTGCCTGCTCTTTCTCTTTTAGCAGTCTTTCCATCTTAGCCTCCATCTCCTTAAGCTAAGCATTCTGTTCCATGAGTAATTTTAACATCTCATCCTTTTCCCCTTCCTTTTGGGCTATCTCCTTTGCCTGTGGGTCCTCTGTTGGAGGGAGCTTTAGTTGTTTTCTTAAGGATGTGATGTCAGAATTTTTCTTTTTAATCATCTCTTCGGCAGCCTTGACATTCGCAGGGTTGTAGCCGATCTTGAGGACCAGCTCCTCCAATGTCTTGATTCTGTTGTCCTTCGCGAAAGATGATATTTTCTCCAGCTTAAGTTGGGTTTGGGCATTGTTCAAAGCTACCCGAAATTTTGATCCAGAAGCTGAAGCATGGGCTAGTGTATGAAAAACCATCTCCCCTGTTTGCTTGTGCAGATCCATCTAATCTGCTGGATGCATGTCCTTTGCTTAGAACTCAAAAGTGGCCCTTTTGTAGTTTGATATCACCTTGGGATCCGACACTTGTGCTTGGTGGTAAGTCATATGCATCCATTTTCTGCATGGAGAAACTAAATTTGTCGGCTTGGAAGTAAATGAACATGTACGCCAGTATGGTAGAATATCTGAACATACCCTCTGTGCCGAAATTCATGAATTGTTTGTGAATATTATTGGCCAAGAAGGTGTTGTAATTGAATTGCATGGTAGGTTGTTCATCGTTTGAGAAAATGGACAGAAAACCCAGGATGGGCTCATCTACCCATTGATCAGAGTAGTAACCAACAAGGGCACACAGGGAAGAAATAATTTGGTTTCCTTTGGTAGAAAACATAGAAGAAGGGTAAGGGAAATTGGTGGAAGGGAGTGGAGCGGATGTGGGGAGAAAAAGCTCGAAGATCTGATCCCTCTGAGGGAATGTCATTTTCTGATATAGCTCAGTGAGGATTTCTAAATTGAATGGGGACGCATATTCCGCATGGGTAACTTGCATCATCTGGTCAATATATTTGGGGGTGATGAAGAAGAGGACGTCTCCAGATGAAGAAATGATGGCTTTCTGGTCGGGGACATAATGGGCTTGACACTTGAGGGAAAATTATGGGAAATGATGAATCTGGGGAAAACAATACAGGGGCAAATTGGACTCCCAGAGTCCAATTTCGTCACTCTGGTCCAGGAACACCTCCCGGAGCCATTACTGTAAATCGGAAAATTCAAAACTGCAGATAGTATCCTCTATCAACCGATCTTTATCGACCAAGGGAATTTTATCTAGGTCAACGGGAGGAGGAAGAAAATAATTTTCTTCTTCTTCCGATTGTCTCGTCTTTGACACCATTTTAGCAACTGTACCTACAATAAACAACACATTAGTGGAGTTGAAAAAATGTGGGTGAAGGTAATACGAAGGCAATGGGGGAACAAGAGATTTCTGGTGCGATGGACGAATAACGAATGAACAGGGAGAACGATAGTTTTATTCAAAAATGGGTCGGTTGGACGCGGGAAAATGGTCAGCATGACAACGGGTATATTTCCCAGTTATTAATTGACAACGGGCCACTTGGGATGAGTTGGCAGATGACGATGGCCAAAGTATACAAAAGGGTGACGTGGAGGCTGGGGATTAGAGGCAAAAGTCACCAAAAGGGGTCGTTCATGAGTGGAAGGGTAAAGGTCTGGCAGCATGGCTGACAACAGTTATGGGATGGGACTCAAACCCGGAAGCAAGTGGGACAAGTGGACTTAGTGGACGATGACGTCCATGAGTGGTGGCTGTCAGACACCATGTGACGGACGAGACTTGAGAACCAATAGACTTGAGCCACCTGTGATAATGGGCCTGCC
>SNQJ01S0019881.1:108247-122892 GCA_010110895.2 Picea sitchensis
CCAAAAATTTTCTTGAACTATAAAAACACGAAAGTAGCTTAAGCATGCGACCAATAGCCAGGATATCCTCTACAAAGTTCAACCGAAAGAACGGTTTTACTTTGGGAGTTAACAACAGTAATCCAATCAAGCGAATTGAACAACTAGGGTTTAACATAGTTATCGTGAATCAAAACCGCTCCATGATTCGGGCGTGGATATCATTTTCACAGACTTAAATGAGAATAATAGAGTCATTCTTTCCATATCAGAGATGAACAGAGTTATATTCTTGTTTTAGAAGATTACATGAAACAACATGTTAAAAGATCGTAAAAACCAAACTCACGAAATCGTTTCAAAAATCAACTCATCAAAACTCAATTAGGGTCGATGTGATCCGACTACAACGAAATCCTACCAAATCAAAATATGACCGTGCTCTAAATTTAGCATGAAAACCTCCTATTCAAGTTGGATACAAACAAATTCAATTGAAAGCAAACCATTGATTTCGTTAACTTAATAGACAAACGAATCAAATCCTATAAAAATCTATCAGTGGCTAAATTGGGTATGAGCAAATCATGTATCCAAATCGAAACTTCATTTATTTTTAGCAAAGTGAAAACAATGTATAGGATGAACAACATTATGACAGAGCCATTTCGAATGATAGACAGAACTATTTGAAAACCAAATTCAAATCATTATATTAATCTTGGTCATTCACAAAACTAAAATGATATCAAAATTCATACCTGTATGATGAGCAGACGGCTTGATCATGACATTTTGGAGTTGACAATGGCTGTAGCTGATTCAACATTCCGAAATACGATGGAACCAGTGGTCCTCTGCTTGCTATCAACAACACGAATCTTGTCCCTTTGGCTAGTCAACACTGCAACTTGGTTTTCCAGCGATTTAATTTTCGATTGAAGCACATGAATGTCTATATAGTATCGTTCCAATCACATATCACATTGGTCACATGATGACTGTCCGGGCTTTGAAACTGAAGGTGAGGGTTTGGTTATATTGCCGAGGGTTTTGTTAGGTAGTCCGATCCCTGGGTAACTAGGATTGTTCCTTAGGCAAGGGGGGAGATTCGAAACGAAATCATAAGGTGGCTCGGAGCACAGACCCTGTGAGTAAGGGTACTCACTAGCTAGGAAGCGTTCTATGTCAGAGTCTGAATCCTCACTAAGGAATATGGGTTTTTTCTCAACACTAGGTTTAGGCTTATTCCTATCCATTCTTGAGATAAGCTGAGCATTCTTTTTTCCTTTGCCATCAATAGTAGGGTTACCTCTAACCTTTTCTCCCATAGGCTTTTTTATAGCCTCATCCTTCTCAGTTATAACGTCGGGTAATTCAATATCAGGGTCGACCGAGGGTTTAGGAGAGGGCAGTAGGACATCGAAGGGCATGAGTGGCCCGACCTTGGTTTCATTAACCATAGGCTTGTCAATCTAGACACGGTCTGTGTCATCAAAACCATTTCGAACGATAAAAGCTCGCCAGCTATCACCATGGAGACTTTAGTGATGAACAATGATAAGTTTAATTAGTCCATGGTGGAACAAGCTACTATCGACATTCTCCCTTTTAAACCTTTTTGACATTTTGTATAGGCTACGATGGAAATAGAAAGGAATATTCAATGGATACCCTATAAAATTCATTAACAAACGCAGGTGGTAGAGAAAAATGAGTCCATATCGACCCTCACAGGTCACAAATTGTTTAACTACTATCAAAAGGTCTTGCCATCGTGGTTTAAGCATGGAAATGGGCATACCTCTGTCACAAGATGTGACCTTTCGCGAGACGAACAGTAGTGTCCATGGCACCTCTTCCACTTTTGAATTTTTAAACCAGTGTTGGCCCGTGTTTGCTAACCCGGTGGCAGAGCTAATGAACTCTTCACTGATTTCCAACTGAACGTCACCCACCTTGGCTCTACAGTCATCAAAATTTAGGGTGAACTGCTGTGCAACAAATAAATTGAAACCCTCAAACCTTTGCACGAAGGTGAGCCAGCCGCTATCTTCTAAGTCTTTCCGTGCATTGTCGAATAGTAGCAAGGCTTGGCTACCGTTCGGCTCAATTCGCACCACCGGTGCCATGGAGCCTAGCACACAGTGAATGAGCCAGGGTTTGGGTCATAGAATACATAAGAGAAGAGTGCACGAAGGGTTATCCGAGCTAACAGAGGTGAAACAGGGATAAGGGATAGGCATTAATGACATCGTGCAAAGGTGGTGGAGCTTATTCCTTCCATTCATAATAGTTATTGCCAAGGTACAACCGTCGACGCTTATAGTTGTTCAACCCACTATTGTATAGTTCAAAAATCATGTCACTTGCCCGACCAATGAAATGAATGGTAAGTGTATAAACCAACGTGCGCAATCAGATTTATGCCATAGTTTTAAACACCCGACATACAAATCGAAACCAATACCAATGTTTTGGACCAATGCGCAAATGTGTTGTAACAACTCATATCAAGAGTTTAACCAATGTGCCAATGCGTTTGAAACTAGGTGTCATATCAAATGAAATATATCAAGGGTTTAATCATAACACCTATATATCTTCATGAAACCAATGGTCAAGTAGATCAAATCAAAGAACACATAAATCCAAATGCCAATGCATCACAAACTTAACGAGACAAAGTCACACAATCAATCCAAGAATGTCCAATGAGTACAGATCAAAAAGGTTTTGCCAACTGCATAATGATAAATGAAATGTAAGTGCAATGGGCATATCAACAAGAAGGATAACGACAGTTCAAATAATGATTTTAATGCGACTACAAAAGACCAAGTTTTCACGCTTACAGTCGTGAAAAGAAAAACGAAGGTAAATGTGCAAATGTCGCAAAAATAAAAGTGTCGTTTATTTGAAAATTGCGACGAAAAATTGATGCTTGCAAAACATTGGTGTAGGCAGCTTATAAGACAATGGAAAAATGTTAATTGGATGCCAACACTACCTCATGTGGAAAAGGTTAGAGCTAAGAAGAGACCATAATGGTCTGAAATATTTATTTGATCAACCAACTCTAAATGCTAGGCAAAGTAGATGGTTAGAATTTCTAAGTGAATATGACTTTGATATAAAGCATATCAAGGGGAAAGAGAACAAAGTGGTTGATGCACTCAGCATAAGAGTACATGAATTGCATGCTACATCCATTAGCATGTACCAAACAGATTTGAAAGACAAAATTACAGAGGTTGCCAAATCATATTTGCAATACAAGGAATTAGTGGCAAAATTACAACAAAGTAATTTGCAACAAAAAATTGAAGAATACAAGCTTGATAATGATGAAATTCTCATGTACAGGGGAAAAATTTATGTACAAAATTCCCAGGAGTTGAAAAATATAATATTGAGAGAAATTCATATTGTGCCTTATGCTGCACCCAGGATATCAGAAAACTATTGCAGTTGTCAAAAGCCAATATTATTGGCTAGGCATGAAGAAAGAGGTTCTTGATTTTATTGCTAGATGTTTGGAATGTCAAAAGGTAAAGGCTAAGAATAGACACCCAGTTTGTTTGCTACAACCATTACCCATTCCTGAGTCGAAGTGGGAAGTTGTAACAATGGATTTCATCACTAAACTTCCTAGAACAAATAAGCAACATGATTCTATCATGGTGGTCGTGGATAAGCTTACTAAATCTACCCATTTTGTTCTAGTTAAGCTAACTCACAAGGAAGCTAACATCGCTAATGTTTATATGAAAGAAATTTCCAGATTACATGGCATACCCAAGACAATTGTGTCTGACAAAGATCCAAAATTTACCTCAAAATTTTGGAAAGGATTATTTAATGGATTTGGAACAAATTTGAATTTTAGTACAACTTATCATCCAGAATCATATGGTCAAATAGAGAGGGTGAATCAAATGATTGAAGATATGTTAAGGATGGATGTGATGGATAAACCATCAAAATGGGAGGACTACCTACACTTGGTAGAGTTTTCTTATAACAATGGGTACCAAGCATCTCTAAAGATGAGCCCATTTGAGACACTTTATGGCAAAAAGTGAAATAGACTAGTAAGATGGGATAACCCAGCAGACAGAGCAATGGTTGGGCTAGATTTGCTCAGGGAAATGGATGAGCAAATGATAAAAACAAATAAAAATTTAAAGGCTACCCAAGACAGGAATAAAAGCTATGCTGATAAGGGAACAACTCACATGGAATTTAAAGTGGGTGACCATGTGTTTTTGAAAGTGAAAGCCAACAAAAGTTCCCTAAAATTGGGAAATTGTTCAGAGTTGGTAGCTCGCTATTATGGGTCATTTGAAATCCTAGAGAGGATTGGTCCAACTTCTTATATGATTCCATTTCCTGCATCTATGTCTATTCATAATGTATTCTATGTATCATTGCTCAAGAAATATATACCTGACGCTAATCATGTTATTGATTGGAATGTGATTCAGGTGGAGCAAGAAGGCACTTTTCAAGTGCATCCGGTGTGCATTCTGGACCAGAAAATCAAACATATTTGGAATCGAGCCATAGGGATTGTAAAGTTCCAATGGACCTGGTACAGTCCCGAGGACACTACTTGGGAGCATGAGGATGCAATGCAGGCATAATACCCACATATTTTTGAGCATTTTTTATTTTTTTTTGTATATGGGTACATGATGCACTGAGGATAGTGCATAAATAAGGGAAGGGGATTGTAATATCCCTAGGCCAAACCGAATTGTAATGTAAATTCAAATTCACTTAAGCTGGTGAGATGTTTTGATATCATTTTGTATGCACATTTCATGGCATAGTGCGTGCATTTACTGTGCAGTAAAATGAGGAAGTGTGCACATTCCTGGTGTTAGCACCAGAAGTCACTCTTGAATTACAACAGGAGTAAGACTGATACCCATTAGTTTATACCACATTTGTTTTATAAAAGGGTGATCGAATGGAAGTAAACTCAGTACGATATCGTTTTAACTCAGAATTCTTGACTAAGGCTATGCATGAATAGGTGAAGTCTTGATTTAAATTCAGATAGTAAGTTGTAATAAGGGTGAGTAGGAGGAAGACTTCAGTGAGAAGATGAAAAGGTATGTTGAGGGCATCAAGCTTCCAACAACCTGAAGAGGAAGAATCTAAACAAAAGAAATTATTGTATTCAAATCACAAGAACATTAAAAGAAATCATAACAATGTTATGATAAAACATTTATATAACACTGTCACAATGCTCCATGTGACTCAGTCAATCATAAACTCTTTCAACATTAGACGGAAACCACATGGAATAGGAAGTTGACTATCATTAAACAAAAAATTTCACATGTGGATACATAACCAGGGAAAACCACTACTTCATCAAAACTTTACAATCGGGAGCTTAGATCAACCATCAATCCTTACAAAAATATAAAAACTGAGTATATATACGAAGAAAAATTCACCCAATAGAGGCGTGCTCGAACCTCCAGGGCATGGCATCTCTTCAGTCAAACCTGGCTGGAACTTGTTCGTCATACACCACCTTAACTCAACATGGCTCTTGTAGGGGGACTTGTCCATCAGGGTACCATAGGATGATTGATCCAGACCTCCCCTCCATACTTTCTATTCAAGGTTGATTCGAGGTGTCACCAACCATATTAGACACCATTAATTGCCTTCTTCCATGGTGGTGGCCGAGACCTTGTGCACAGGGGACGATCAGGCTCTAGGGGGCTAGCCTCCTCTCTCATCTCCGCGATCGAAGGGACTTGGGGTTGTGACCATGAGTTTCAGCATGGATGGATCAGGTCGATGCTAGATCGAAAATCCTGATCATGTCTGGAAATCTCACACCAGGAGTTCACGGTGCGCCTCCTTTCAGTTTCCCCGGTATCTAAAGTTGCAAAATGGCCTCTTAAAGTTCAACGGTAGGATATACCTCCCGATCAAAAGCCAGGATAAGCCCAAATTGATGGCCATGATGAGCTATGGAAGGGCCACATCATAAGCCACTTCATCCACATGACCTGAGGGCCAAGACCGTGGGCTCGGACTAGAGGCACTTTCGCAATTCACATTTCGGTGATTCCAAATGCAAGGAGGAAGGATCCCTGACTCTCAAAGTCCCTGTTGCACCTCTTTCATCACCTAAATGAGAAAAACAGAGGTTCTTACAATCTTAGTTGGGTTAGCTAAGAATGACAACAGTGAAGGAAAGGGTTAGAAGAATAAACATAAAAAACTAAGCTAAGAATTAAACTAGGAAAGGAAAAAACAATTAAACTATAATGCATAAGGATATAAGAACAAGAAACAAACAAGACTCATGTCACCAATGGAAAACACCAAAGAGAAAGGGGACTTTAGGTCCTTTATTCCTCCAAGGGAGGGCTCTTGGACCCCCAAGATTGATCTCTTCTTACAACTTGAAAACTTGAAAGAAATGGTGAAAGAATCCTAAGCTAGCCCACTCAAAAGGTGATATCGATTGCCCAAATGGAATGGTGCTAGTATTCCCTTGATGAGAAAAGAGGTTTCCCCGAGAGAATAGCAGCATCATAACCTTGCAAATGAATTCCTTGAAAATGCAGTGCACCCATGGATTTATTTTATAACACCACTTTGAGGTATTGTGCAACCAGGTTTTAGTGTGAAAAGGGGTTGTTTAGGGAACCTTTAGGTCTTTGATCAGCCACCCAGCTGGATCCAACCGACATTTGGATATCAAATCGACTTGGAAGCTAAACGAAAGGTGGGTGGGAGGCCAACCAACATAATAAATGCATCGTTCTCAGGTGTGTGTGGCTTTTAGCATCCACAGTCGCGCATCATGCACATGCACGATTTTTCTGTGCTTCTTGATGGCACATGTGTGTGCATGCCCTGTGTAGTCATAGCACATCTTAATTTTATAACTGGTTGTATAGTTTTAGACCTTTTGGAAATGTTGTTTTGGTAATTTTGGTCCATGGGTTGATTCATAGCTAATTGAAGATGCAGGATTCCTATAACCATTTGTGGATGAAATTTCAGTGATAACAGATGCCCCTTGATGGATGAGGTTAGAAGCATATGGAGAGTTGAAATTCATCAATGTTTCTTCTATTGAGAGTATCATTGTAAGAGACAGAGATAATGAGAGTATCAAGAGAGACCCATTGGAGGCAGATTTGAACTTGAAGAACCCAACCTTTCGTAAGGTGTAAAAATAAATTTTGTACACACAAGGCGGGCATGCCCCATGCTCGTGCTATGTAACTCAAAAATGTGTAATACAGTAACTGAAACTATGTGTTGGTGTATATCACTGCAGTGCCCTCCGAGGCAGTTTGATAATGATAAAGGACAATTATGATGGTGAACAAACTCTGATAAAAGGAAAGGACACCTATGAGAGGTGTCGATGATACTCAGGCGTTGGTAGCCTATCAAATTTCAGAGGTCTTCGGCATATATAAAAATAAAATGCAATAGTCGCAAAGTAATACCCAACGCAACATGAGAAAGAGTTGAAGTCAAATTTCATGGGGGTCAATGAAAACAGAGGGCAATGATGGTTCTCTATATGTCATTCGAGACACCTCATTGTAAAGGTAATGAGAGTCAAGATACTATCACCCTCCTGGAAACTTTGTTGATGTCGATAGAAAGGGATATGCAACTTCGAGAAGCGGAGGGCTTCATGAAATCTACTTGGAAAAAATCAAAAATTGATGAGGAACATGGACGAAGTCAAGGAATAGTGAGACACAAGAATGCTTTTGGTTGGGGAGCGGTGTAAAGTGGTAGCAACCGTGAAACTGAATCTAGTGTCAGGGGAACATCTACATGAGGGTAAATTGTACTAGAGGCATGACAAAATGGACAAACACAGAGATTTAAAATGTTTATGGACTTGTAAGATACTCGAGGGTTATGGATAATCTTAGCAAGGGTAGGATTTAAAAAAAAAAAATCCCCAACCAAGGGCGACATGGGTTGCTTTGCCAGGAAAAGAAGGTTGCCAAGGGTGATGACAAAAAGCTATGTAAATGCTAGAAAGAAAGTCTTTTTACAATTAAATGAATAAAGAATAATTTGGGATGAGTGTACAAATATATAAACGGGTGCCCCAGTGCAATATGGTTGGGTCGGTTAGGGCGCAATTTGCGTGCAGAACTGGTGGAGGTTGGGGGCCCCATGGGTGGGTTTCTGTATGAGGTAAATGGAATGGATGGAAATTATTGGATGGGAAAATTGATTGTGGATGAAATGGATGGTTAATGATACTGCAGAGGCACAGTCCTAGAAGAGATAACCTGGGAGTCCATTGGGAAAGCTAGCAAAATGAGGAGAATGAGTATGTGGTTGATTCTCAGAAATGCGTAAGACTATTGAGACTCACATCCCTAGGGGGTGAAATCAGCATGAGTGTCAAAGTGCCAAGGGGGACGATGAATGGAAAAATGCATGTGGGGGATAGTGCTACCAGGTGACAATACCAAAATGTAGTGGAGGTGACAGTACTGCAAAGCTGGATATGAGGATCCTATAGGAAAATTTTAGAGGCTGTGACTGGAGATGCAATTGAGATTCAGAGGGAATAATTACATGCCAGTGTCAATCATATACCTGAAGGAGATGCGGTGGTGTGTTATGACCTAGTACCTGCACAAATGAAAACCAAATACCCGACATGAACAATATCTGAAAATAAAAGACCTATAATAGTTATTTGATAATTTTGAACATGAGCAAGCGTACCTGAGTGTGTCATGGAAAGATGCTCCACCAGGGAAAATGGAAAATGATAACCTAATGAAAATTTCTGTGTAAGTGGTCGAAGATGGTTTGGAAAATGGAGCTTATGGCCTCCTGTACCAAAAAATGAAAGTGGGGAAAAGGGATTAGCTATGAACGGTGGATCCATAATGCCATCCCAGTTTCACTGACACTGTGGATGATCGAGTGGTAATTTGGTGGGAAGACATGGACCTCTCGTTTTCTCGAGGACTGATGAATAAATATAATGAATTACATTGATGGGAGCATTGGTATGGAGTGCCGGAGGAAGCTCAGGAGGATATGTGTGGCGTTCTACGACTAATGTGTGGTGGACATATGGGATAGATGGGCAATGATGAGTGTAATGCCCATATTCATCACATATGGCACATGTGAAATTGGTTCATATGTGTTGTTTTCATGTGGTTGATGATCCCGTAGTAGTGTGGGACATCCTTGGTGGAGTGGTAAGTAAAAGGTGTTCTTGAGAAATCTGGATAAAACTGCATAGCTCAGGAAGCGAAGGAAATTTATGAGTGGGGTGTTCTTTTCTTTCACATAAGGCGCAAGGGAGTTGAACTCGGGGAGGTAGTGGAGCGATGGGCTCTTTCTTCTTCCATCTACCCCCAACTACAACGATGGTGCTAGTGATTAGGGGTGAGGGTGGTGTGGTAGGAACAAGTATTGGAATCTGCACTGGGATTTCCTCTAACTGAGGAGGGAGGGATGGTTGAGGAACCATATTGGGTGGATGTAGATATCATACCAGGACTTTCCCCTGGAAGGGGGGGAGATCTATGATAAGTGGTGCGATAGCGTTCTCAGGGAACTCCTAAGGTAGTATTTCTTCAACTGGTAGAACTTTGATATGGGGAGGGGGCTCAGTGATAGGAATCTTGTCTCTGATGTTTGTTATTTTAGAGGAAACTACACACACTTGTGCTGAAAAAAATGGGTTTAGGAATGGTGGTGCTCCCGGATAAGTGCCCAACATGGATGGGTCATGGAATAATCCAAGGCCAATGTTGGAAACTGGAAAATCATTTGAGATAACATGAAAAAGGAGGAGGATGTTATCGATGTTAGCGGAATGGTTAGGCACGTAATGTGTAAGTTGGTTGATGGTGATGATCTTCCCATTATGGGGGAACATCATCATACGAAACAAAGAAGAGGCGACCGCCTTCATAGCATACATGTAGTTGCGTCCGAACAATATATTGTAATTAAGTTGGGCATCGATAACTTCAATGTCAATGAGGATGGTTTTTTCCCCAAGTTCTATGGGGACATTTTGACAAAGCCCTGCAGAAGGTGTTGGTCGACCATCATAAGCTCGAAGGGTGATGGTAGAGGGTACTAGCTCAGGGGAGCCAATTTTCTACCATACGTGTTTAGAAATGATGCAGGTGGATGCACCTTTATCGATGATACACTAATAAATTGTGGTATTCCAGATCTTAACTGGTATCTTGAAGGCTACTTGGGTAGGAAGATGTGGTTCTCCATTATCTGAATCAAATGTGATCAGTTGCATGTCAGTTGTTTCGACTACCCCCAAGGTAGAAAGCAAGGATTTTCACTGTGATGTATAGGTTTGGAGGACCTCCAACATAGACATGGCTACGGGAGACTGGGCTAAGTCATCAACCAGGCTATAATTATGAGAAGTCCTAGCATGAGGGTTATGCACATTCCGTCATAAAGGCATACGTGGTATGCAAGGAATGGGTTCCGTGTGAGGACGTGGAATCATTAATGGTTGTCCTGTAGTAGTTGGAAGTGTTTATGAGGTGGGTGGGGTAGATTCAGGAGGCATACCATATTGACGGTTGAGGGTTTGAAGAAGAATTTATTCATTGGTGAGGAGGACACCATGATCAACCGAATTCTTGGGTTGAGTGGCACCCAGGGTTGGATATTGCCACATTTGTGGTGGGGTAGGGTTGATCACTTGTTGGGTGTTCAACACACCTTGGTATGGAGTGGGGTTTTGAAAAATAGTTGGATGCAGTGGTTTCAAATACTGTTGTAGGGCCTACTGAGGGGCAGATGGTGTTGGAGGGCCCTGTGAGTTCATGGATGCTCTCATCTATTGGAGATCAGGAATTTTGGGGCAATGATGAGTATAATGTCCATACTCATTACATATAGTGCAAGGGAAGTTAGTTCAAAGATTGTTTCTCTTCCCTTGTCATGGTATATTTTTATTGGTGCCCCCTTGGGGGTCTTGGTATTGGTTGCCCCCAATGGGATGGTTGTGGGGGTCATTCCCACCCGACGCTAGATTGTCATTGTTTCATTTTCTTCCTTTATGATTATGAGTCAGATTGTTCATATTCAACTTTTCAAATGTATGAACCTGTTGAATGGGAAATGGATGAACAAATTTGACGCCGACATGTGGTTGTCCCGGTGGAGGATTAACCAACTGGGGAGGACTAGGAAGTGGAAAATATGGATTGTTATGTGGATAGGATCCATATGGCGTATAGGAAGTAGAGGTACTTCCACTACTACTAGGGTTATATCTAGGGGTTGGGGGTGGACCCGTACTAGATTGAGAAACTGGATACGACATGGGTACCGATGGGGGTGCCCCTAATGAATGAGGGGGAACAATAGGGTATGATTGTTAGTAAAGGGGAGAGGCATAGTAAGGATTTCCTCCATATGCCGGTGGATATGGAGGTGTACCATACATAGTGGGTTGTGGGGGGTATGGATTGTGGTTTTTTGTGGTACCAATCAATCCATCGGCTGAGTGAGAAATCCCAGATTTGTCTTGGCCAAATGGAACGAGTCTTGGGAGATCAGGAAGTACTATGTACAAGTATCCTGATTGTGAATTAATGAGGTCATCTTGTTGAGCCTTACTAGTGGCTTCTTCTTCTGATTGAGGGAAGGTGGAAGCCACATATTTATCGAGGAGACAGACAAGTGATCTGAGAAACCAATCAAGACATTGTTGTTTGGTGGTTTCTTATTTTCACAAACTACATAGTCGACGCCACTCATGAATGTGATCAGCAATATGTGTGGCTAAGGTTTGTTTAAATTCAAAGAGTAGTTCAAGACCATTGTCATGGCGGATTGGTAATTGGAAGAAGGTAAAAAATTCTTTCTCCAAGGACTTGAAAGTCGCATGGGACCCTGATTTTTCATCTACATACCACTTAGTTGATGGACCAGTGAGTGTGTGTTGAAATAATCATAGTCAGATGGAATCATCCATAATGTTGTTGGAAGAGAACCATAAGTGGAAAGTCATCACATGGTTGGCAGGGTCATCTCCTGCCTTTCCTTCAAACTTGGGGATATCTGAAGGTAGTTTGGTAGGCATTGCAGGCCATGTGGGGTCATGCAATATAGGATCATTTGTGAGTTTTCTTAGATTTGGTATGTTGAGAGAGGCCAAATATGGCATCTGGAGTGGTGGTGGAGGATTAGTTCCAGCCATGGTGTGAGTGTTTTGTGAACCTGACCCTTGAGGGGGACTAGGTGGGTTTGTACTTCCCCCTTGAAGAGAAGGTTCCCCCCCTGCTTTCGTGTAAAGGAGAGCGGGTGAGTGTTTGACCTTGGGAAGTGGACCCAACTAGGGTTGAACCAAGAAAAGCTGATCCTAAGACCATGGCACTCAGAGGAGTGTGAGAAGGTGGAGCTGATGAGTTGGCAAGACTAGGAACTCCCCTACAATAGAAGGGAGATTTAGCAAGCGTCTGGAATGACGGGGGTTCTGTGGGTCCCCATTGATGTCCGACTAGTTGAGTGAATGTGTGCGAATGGTGGTGAGAGAAATAAATAAACAAAAGCCTTTGCTGCAATTTATGGACCTTCACAATATATTTCACAATTAGATATAATCACAAGGGTGTCATACATAAAGAAATTGATAGAGAAACATATATGTGGGTAGGTTGAATTTTTCCACGTGGGAGAAAAAAGAAAACAAATGCTTGTGTCCTAAAATACGTAACTTCCATCCTCTCAAAATAACACTGGACCTTCCAATAGTAATCAACAGTGGGCTCTGAAGCCACCGGAAGAGGAACTAGTGAAGGATGAAGTAATCAGTTATAATGAGGGGTATAGGGTGCATATCCTGAAAGTGTTGGGTATATTTCCCAACAGCCACACAAAATCTGATCAAGGTGCAATTGCAACCCACAATTTCCACCTGGGTAGATGTCCTAAAATTTGGTCACTAGGTACCTCGTTCAAAGTGTGACATTTAGATTTTCAGCCTTAGAAATGGGTCACGGGATGGATCTCATCCAAGAGGTGGGTGCCTCAAGGGGGGACACATAGAACAATTGGACCTCGGCCTTCAACCCTTCATGGGTATCTCCCTACCTTATGGTGTTAGGAAAAATTGACTTGGAGGATTTAAAGTTCCCTATTTAACAACTTCTATTGTTTTGAAAATGTGAGAACCAGATAATGGGGAGTTATTTGGATGCCTATCCTTGAAATCTTACCTAGACTAAAATATTTCTTTTGGCACCTCCCGTGGCAGAAAACTTAGTGAGTTTTTAGAAAAAAATTAGATGTGGTTGTTTGAGAGATTGGGGGTGTGAACCAACCTCGTTGAAATTAAGTGGGAGTGGATAGTTTCGTCAAGAAAAGGGTGGGGTGTTTCTGAATCCCTTTGGAGGAAACTTACTTCAACCTCCACATTTCGAGATGAAGACTATATGAGTGAGAAGTGACTTTGTGTGTGTGTTAGCATCAAAACTCACTCCTAGATTGTAGTAGGAATAAGCCTAACGCCTATCAGTTTATGTCACGATTTGTTTATAAAGGGTGATCAAATGGAAGAAAACTTAGAACAATATTGTTCTATCTCTGAAACTAGGTTGGACATGCATAAGAAAGTGAGGTCTTAGTTTAACTTCAGACAGTAAGTTGTAATAAGGGTGAGTAGGAGGAATACTTATGAGAGGAAATGCAAAGGGTTGTTGTAGGCATCGAGCTTCTAACAATCTCTCAAAGGAAAACCTGAACACAAGATATTATTATATTCAAATTGCAGAAACATTGGAGAATATAACAATGCTACAATAAAAACTTTATCATAGCACAGTCATTGTGAACTCTCCTTTATAACCTTTTATTTAAGGAAGGAGATGATGTCCCACCCACCTTCCTCATTTTCATTAACTGATTCATCAGGTTCTGAGAGGCCCTAGTCAAATATGCATTTGGGAGATGTGGCAGCCTACCTTTGGTTGTCTGCAACTTCTCTAGATTTCTGCAGAGGGACTCAGTTGGCTGACGTGGAAAGAGCTGACGAGGCTGAGGTGATGGGAATGACAGGAAGGCTAATGGGTATGCATGGGTGCTTAGAAGCTAAAGGCATAGATTCAATGCAACACAATAAGATGATGTGGGGACAACAAAGGAGATCTGGTGACTGAACGAGGTGAGGGAAACTAGTTGAGGCAGAGGTGGCCAGGAGTGCGAGATGATGAAATGGAGGATACATGTCATTGGGGTATGAGAAGAAGTAATAAGAGGTGGAAGGTGGTAAGAGGTTTAAAGGGGCCCACATAAAACTGCCCCATTCCAGACTCCCCCCTATTAAAAGAAGAATGGAAAAGGGGGTCCGAAATAAATCCTCAACCGCTGATCCAGGTGCTCAAATCTAAGCCATTGATAATTGCATGCCCAATTTCCCAATTTCGAAAGTGGTGGATGAGTGGTGACGAGACATGATTAGTCGAGGGAGAACACGTCACTTATGGCAGGATGATGTGGAAGGGAGTGGGACATGTGTCAGAAGGTGAGAGGGAGTGAAAGGGGATAAGGTGTGCTAGGATGGCACTAAGTGGAGGTGAGATATGGGGTGGAAGGAAGATGGCGGAAGGTGGACAGTGGAGGAAATCAGA